>MU712032.1:0-25156 GCA_026770625.1 Nicotiana glauca | reverse complement strand
GGATCAAAATATCACCTATCAACCGGAAATCGCCAAAATACTAACTTCGCCAAAATAGGCTAACTTCTTCGCCGGACCTCCAACATTACTTCTGTTTGCGCTCCTAAGCCTTAAATCATCACCCGGAGCTAACCAAATCATCGGAATTCAATTCCGAGCCCTCTGACTCACAAGTCAACATCCGGTTGACTTTTCCAACTTAAGCCTCCTTAAAAGAGACTAAGTGTCTCATTCTTAATAAAATTACTCCAATTAAATTCTAACGCACCCAATGCCGATAATGAAACAGAAAGCAAATACAATAAGGGGGAAACAGGGCTGTAATACCAGAGACGACGGGTCGGGTCGTTACATCCTCCCCAACTTAAACAAACGCTCATCCTCGAGCGGACCCAGAGTTGTTCTAGAAGTTTACCAACAGCTGAATGACCTTACCAATAATATACCTGGGGTGATCCCACGTCACCCTATCTCATATAGGTCCGACAACACAACTTAGCTGAAATTTCACAATCCATCTAGTCCATAAACCATAGAACTTCGTTTCACCTTCTGAAATCTTACACAAGATCAGAACCTCGCATTTTTACTCAGAATAAACTCGAACCAGCTGTAATAATCCATACCTGCAACCTTGGGGCTGCAATCATATGATATACCACATAACTCAAACACATGCAGCGATAACTTCCATTCACAACAACTGCCCACGACAACCAAATATCGATAGAAAATCTTTTGTTAGATAAAGTCTTATTCCAACACTTTCATATACTACCAACGATAAATAAATCACGCGATAAACCGTATCCCTTCCTCAGGTCACCCATACATAAAGCTATTTTCTTCTTGAATAATACCACAATAGATTTCTGAGCCGAACTTCGATATAACTCTCTAATCAGCCGACATCACATTTGTTCGCGTTCATTAATGACTCCAACGATTATCTCGAATTCAAAGCACCACTCCGGTGATATGGAACCTCATCACAGGACTAAGCCACAACTTGCATAATCCATGCACCAGTGACGGGCGATCTGAACATACTCAAATCATGATGAATGACTCAAATGAAAGAGCTGTACCCCAAGCTCAACAGTACCATTACAACATAAAGCTGAGACCCTGTCTCACATCATAGAAATAGAGTACCTGAATCCTCCTCGAAATGTCATAACTTCTCGTGGCCTCGCCACAACACGCGATCCTATCCAAACACTGTTACACATGAAGCACCTCAAGATACTGTGATCAAAATTCGACAACCACACACAATTGGATGTCTGGAACCCAAAGCAATTTATAGATCTCCCCAAATCACTAGCAAGTTCAATAACGATTGAATCAACCTATCTCTCAACATTACAACTCGGAACTAACAAAGTTAACTCAAGCTAAATACGTAGCCACATCGGCCTGCCAATGAACTCAATACCAAGAAGCTTGAAGCTGCTCCTTCCACTACTATAACTCATGGCGGAGCCGCACGATATGGTGCCCGGCACCCATTAAATACCGAAATCCACAATCTCATCCGGCGACATACCCGGCCACAAGAAACACATCCGGAAAAGTCTCCTAATACCGGACTGAATCAATGGTAGAAACCTCTACACTGGCATCCGCCTCAAAGGCCCAATTAAAGAAGGCAATCCTTCCCAGCCATCCGCTAGTCTGTGGAGCACAACCATTCAGCTAAAACATAGTCCGTTGCACCTCGCCACGCAACCTGTGGCATTTTCTAACATAATACATAGCACAATAGTCTAGAATAACCCAACACAGAGACAACCAATCTACCCACCGATATCATATTCAAAATCTAACATACATAGCAAAGGAAAATCCACTCAGACCTCCAATTACCAATAACCGCTAAACGGTGCCGATACACACGATCTATATCCACTGCATAGGCTGTAACTGAGAACTCCCAGTCTTCAACTCCATATAACCCACGGATCACTATATCTGATCCCAAATTCCACCGTATGAATACATATCACATATCAAGTATCCATTCATTCAACGAGAGATATTCTAAAATTTCCCTGAGCCATCAACCACTCAAATATAAACAGTCGATCCATCAAGAAAATGCCGCAACACTACCGAAGTGCTATCAACTTAATCACATTGCCCTTTTTCTGAAGCATAAACCCTCGTCAAATCACTATGATTAGCAATAGCATTTCCTAATCCTCTGAAGATCGATCCTTTACTCACCGGCGGCTGCCCGTGCTATTTAAGAATTTAATGACTCTCCATTATGAATTGAACCGAAACCTTGAACATGCAAATCACAATTCTCCACAACATACTGCGTTCACCCTAACACACCAGGATATATGAGAACTTTTATCTCCCTTACACGCCGCAGACATCGACGCATTCAACTAGTCAAGAACTTTCATTGATTCCATTTAGAAGAAAATCATTACACACTCCATGCTTCGTATACCCATAAAATATATTCATCTTCAAACCACGGTAGAACCTAACAAAAACATCTCTGCCAACTCCAGTTGTACAAACTAAACTACCAGGACTGAATCCTTTTATCTAAACCAAGCTAAGCAAGCTGCCAGCACTCAAGAGATCTGCTGCACATTGCCCGTAAAACCCATTACGTCGAGCACATACATGGAATTAATCATATCCTTACCATACCGATTCGATTTATTATCAAGCTATTCTATTTATCCAATTTCCTTCATGTTTTATCATTAATTTGATATTCTCTCTTGTTGTAGCATTACACTGCCGCAATTCAGGCTCACCACAGGAGATTCGAACATAAGGCCACATTGTCTAAGACTCGTAGGCCACTGATTACTCTCTCAAATATTTCCCAGAAATACTACGTTCCACAAATACTCTGGTTGAAGCATTTCCTGCGAATCTGAATTCGTTACTACTATTTCCCTAATACTGATACTTAGGATCCCATAGTTAACACAAAATACCACAAATTTTGATCTTTTCTAATGAAAACACTGTATTTAGTCACATACGCAACCTTAAAACACATGATTATTATGTGTAAAATCTTGAACACATTAAACCATTCTCAAGAGTCATCCACTCTTAACCAAACTGCAAATTACCTGACTTAACGAACAGAACCACTCGTGCCTTAATAGCACCCTGACACCACAAGATATGATCTCATTCAAATACCAACAAACATCTTTCTCCTCAATACACTGAGCATTCTTTATCCACAACAGCTCAAGACATCCTAGCATTTCCTCACATTTACAAAAGCACCATATAACCTTTGTCAAAATCTTGCTTCACTCGTGCCATTCTCGGCTCAATTTCAGCAACCAGAACTGGTTTGCCAGTATACTTTAAGACAAAACCAACATAGCACATAACTGCGCAATCAGCTAATCAATGCTAACCTCCCCAACTTAGCTCTAAGCCATATCTATCACAACACATATACTCTATTGCTGTCGTAATATCATGGTGAGATCAAACTCACTCTTTCACCAGCTTGTGGAAACACGAATCATCAAAAATTTTAACTCTTCTGGAATTCTTGCATTCATTCACACAACAGTTAAGCCCACTCTTTACTAAGTCCCAAATTTTTCAAAACTTTTGGCAGAGTTTCCTTTGTAATTGGGCCTATCCACCTGTCAGAGAATCACCAATACTATCCTAACAACACGTCCACAACTTGATAAAGCATCACAATGTATATCAACAATATTAATCTCAATACGACATGTATTATATTATCAAAATTGATACCTGGACATGCGTTGCACCTATTCGAATCATAACACATAGAAAATACCTTTCAATTACACATGAGATCTTCTAACATACACATAAGCATCATACCACTTAAGGACACCCCGCAGGAGATATCCCACATGCTTCGTCTCAGTTCGGTATTTCAGCACACCTTCCACCGATATATACGTTAGCCAGTTAACTTAGTCTTCCTGAGTCTGAATTCATACCTCCGCAAGCGTTTAACTTAACCTTCCAACTAGGAGATACAAAAATATTTTTCACGCACCCAAAACTTGGGGATACACAACAGATCACAATAGGAATCGAACACCTAACAGTTCATCTATTATCCTGCGGACTCCCTCGTCACTACCAAGATCTCGTAGATATATCTCACAGTACTAACATACTCATCACATGGATATCCAGCAACCATTGCGGCTAATAAGGACAACACTGAGTAGATAAGTTCAAAACACTTGCTCGCATAATCAGCACCTTGGTGCTCATGCCATAGGCAAAGATCCGGCCTCACGTCCTCCAGACTGGCCCAACATACACACAATGATTACCTCTCGCCTCTCAATCGGGGAATCGAAAGCCATGAAGGCACATATAATACTGAGCGTTTGCATGCACATACAGACGTGTGGAAGGAATTTCAAGAGTTATATCTCAAGCTGAATCAAGTACGCATGATAAGAATTCCAAGAAAGTGAAGTTTCCTAAAGATTCTGCAGCCTCTCGATGATAAATACAGACGTTTCCGTACCGATCCGCGTGACTTTACTAACCGGCTCATGACTCATGAGGCCTAGTAACCTAGGCTCTGATACCAACTTGTCACGACCCCAAATCCCGGTCGTGATAGCGCCCAACACAACTGCTAGGCAAGCCCGACCATTTACACTCTCAACCCGAGGATGAAGCTCAAACCAATTATTTGAATACCATTTGAACAGTCATAATGAATAGCTTCCCAAAGATCTAGGGGACATGAGTTTAGAGCCTCTAACAATACAGAGTAATAAAACTCCATACTACAAATGATCAAAACAGTGGAAAATAATAAAGAGATAGGGAAGGAGTCAGGTCCTGCGGACGTCAGGCAGCAACCTCGACAACTCCAATAAAACTCTAAAACACCATCTAGCTCAGCTATGCTCCCAAAATACCTGAATCTTCACACATGGTGCAGGGAGTAAAGTGAGTACTTCCAACTCAGCGGTAATAAAAGTAAATAATGTTGAGAATAAAGAAACCACGTAAGAGCACTACCTCATGCTATAAAATACAGCACAACACTTTTTAGATAGCAGTAGTTCCATGAAAATCCTTTATAAAATATCTGACTCAGTTTAAAACCTCTTTTGAAAACATCTCTTTCTTTCCTTATCAACAGTTAAACACATGAATACAATATCAAGTAGTGCAAGTCCGCACACAAATCAGCCCCTCGGGCACAACACTCCTTTAGCAATTTACACCAGGGTATCTAGTCAACATGGCAAATAATACATGTATGCCAATAATATACGAGTGCTAAATGTCATGCCACATAGTACAAACAGATACCAATGCATGAATGCAAAGCAATGCACATGATGCTACACTTCGGTACCCACTGCGGCGTGCAGTCTGATCTATTTAGGCGCCCGGCGCTCACTGTAGGGGTTCAGACTCCGGAGGGGCTCCTACAACCCAAGCACAATATCAATATCACTCCCGCTGTGGCGTGCACCCCAATCCATGCATAGTCATGAATGCACATAAGCCTCTTGGGCAATAGTCACGTAGCAGTTCTCAGCTAAAAATGTCCGTGAAATATCAATTAAGTTTTCCAAATCTTAGAAAGATGGCTGAGTTTGCAAAAATAGTATTTTTAAACCTCAGACCGAGATAGAAATATGCACGGTAATACAAAAATAGTGATTTAATCCCCGAACGATTTAAATATTTGGAACGAAGTCCAAAACATGGCAATCAGCCCAAATCATGATAGCATCAAATAATTTTCATTCAATCACACAGTAAAATCAACAATCGGGACGTACCAAGTCACAATCCCCAACGGTGCTCTACCCCACGCTCATACCTGGCGTGCGAGTCACCACAATACAGCACTATGATGTGCAAGTCTGGGGTTTCAAACCCTCAGGACATCATTTACAAGTATTACCCACCTCGAATCGGTGAAATTCCTAGCTCGCGACGCCTTTGCCCCTCAAATTGGCCTCCACGCGCGCCAAATCTAACCAAAATCAGGAGAAATATATCATAATATGCTAATGGGACAAAACCCTATCGAAAACAATCGAAATATAACAAAAATCTCGAAACTAGCAAAACCCGAGCCCTGGGCCCACGTCTCGAAAAATTACAAAACTTACATTGCCGGATTCCTCGTCTTGCCACGAGTCTACCCATACCAAGAACTCCCAAATCCGAGCTCTAATGACCTATCAAATTCGAATTTGAAATTTGTCAAAAACTCAAGCCCTAGTTCATAACTTAGGCTCAATTTCCATGAATTTCTAGACCAATTTCACAACATAATCATGATTTAAGGCCAAGATTCTTACCTCACGTCGATTCCTCTTGAATCCCTATGAAATTCCCGTCCAAAAGCTCCCAAGGACGTTCAAATATGGAGGAAAATATCTCCCAAGTTGCGGATAAATTATTGATATAAACCATTCTGCCCAGGCCTATTTTCGCTTTTGCGGTTCAAATGTCGCTTCTGCGGATTTTCTTTCGTTTCTGCGGTTTCCTTCATTTTGCCAAGGACCGCTTTTGCGGTTAATAGTCTGCTTCTGCATACTCGCATTTGCGAACAATGTTCCGCTTCTGCGAAACCTCCCTAGCCTCCTCTTTTCGCTTTTGCGATCCTTCACCCGCTTCTGCGGACTCGCTTAAGCGAATCCAATTCCGTTTCTGCGGAACTTCCCAACTCAACCCCAGACCGCTTTTGCGATCCTTCACCCGCTTCTGTGGAACCGCTTCTGTGGTCCATTTCCGCAGAAGCGGAAATACCAGATATCAGATCCTTCAGCAAATCCTTAAACTCCAAATTTCATCCCGTTAGCCATCCGAAATCACCCCGAGGCCTCAGGGACCTCAACCAAAAATACCAATACATCCTATAACGTTATTCAAACTTGTTCCAATCATCAAAACACTATCGTTAACATCAAAATCATCAAATTTCACCAAATCAAAGCCCAAGTTCTTCAAGAACTTCCGAAATGCACTTTCAATCAAAAACCCGACCAAACTATGTCCGAATGACCTTAAAATTTGTAGACATATCCAAAATCACCTAACGAAGCTATTCCTACTCCTGTATGAAAATATCACCTATCAACCGGAAATCGCCAAAATACTAACTTCGCCAAAATAGGCTAACTTCTTCGCCGGACCTCCAAAATTACTTCCGTTTGCGCTCCTAAGCCTTAAATCATCACCCGGAGCTAACCAAATCATCGGAATTCAATTCCGACCCCTCTAACTAACAAGTCAATATCTGGTTGACTTTTCAAACTTAAGCCTCCTTAAAAGAGACTAAGTGTCTCATTCTTAATAAAATTACTCCAATTAAATTCTAACGCACCCAATACCGATAATGAAACATAAAGCAATACAATAAGGGGGAAATAGGGCGGTAATACCTGAGATGACGGGTCGGGTCGTTACAAAATGACACCAAAATAAGCCACCAAAAACACCACTCTGGTTGACCAATAAATGGAGAGTATTCCCAATTACCAAGCACGACATCTTAGCCACTGAGCTTCGCATCAATATTACCAAGCCCGCTATCTGCTTCAACATTTTCAGCTTTAGTCCATACATCTCCAAGAGGATTCATGTGCTCCCTATCACTAGGCATCATCCGCACAAAGTGTGCATCATGACGTGCAGATAAAGGGTTCTGCACGATATTCTAGGTGTCACTATCTTGGATCGCAATCAGGTTTTCCTGGATCTTGTGTTTCCGGCTCACCACAAACCAACCACCTCAATTTTCTCCACAATTCAAAACAAAATATGTTAGAATGGACTCAGTCGGTCCTTATTATTAACAATATTTTTTGTGGACTCAGTCAGTCCTTATTATTATCAAAACTTTTCTTTTTTCATTTCATTTTTTTTCTTTTCTGTTTTTCATTTTATTTTTTTCATTTTATTTTCATCATTTTTTCATTTTTCATTTTTTTTGTGGTCGAATCTTATGGAGATTGCCTACGTATCATGACTTCGCATGAATCAGACCGTGCGTAGTTCGGGCAAATACACTGTAAATAACACTGAAACATTTTTTGAATTTTCAATTTCTATAATATATCAAACTGGGTTTCAAAGGTTTAACGATGACCTGTAAACTCGAAAATCAAACAACCCACATATTCTAATCAAAAGAAATACAAATTAAAAAAAAATAGACTGACTGATTCCTTCCCTATATGCCAATTTTTACCAAATGGCTATTTTTGCAAACGTGGCCCCTTCTCAATTTCACATGAATTTTGAGGCATGGAAGGTTTATTTTATAAACTTGTCCGTTCTTTTACAAAAATAGCCTTTCGACAACTGAAAGATACTCTAAGGCTATCTCGGCAAGAACGGTTTAATACACTACCGAAACTGGCTCGGCTTATTGTGACCAAAAATCATAAAGGCATTCACTTGCCCACTGACTCTTTTTTTTTTCAAATTAAAAATAAAGACCTGGTTTTGGAAACACGGCCTTTCAGCACCTCGGGGATGAATATTTTAAGGTTGTGTGGGCTAACCAGTCAAAAACCTTTAAAATGACCAAGGGTGGTTGTTTATGCAAAGTCAGCCTTCCGACGTCCCTTTCGGAAATATTCGGCTATTTTTTATAATAACGGCACTACCCGACTTACTTAAGACTTTTTTTTCTTGTTTTTCAAAATAAAACCCGATATTACAAACACGGCCTTTCAGCGCCTCGGGGACGAAGATTTTGAGGCTGTGTGGGTCGGCCGATCAAAATCAAAAAATGACCCAAAGGTGGCTGTTTTATGCAAAATCAGCCTTTCGGCATCCCTTTCGGGAACATTCAGCTATTTTTGACAAGAACGACATCACCCGACTTATTTATAACAAAAAATTAAAATTTGACATTTTTGGCTATTTTTGCAAAAGGGGAGGTTGGACCCGCTGAGGGTTGCATACGTATCTCACATCCGGTGAGAATCAAACCGACGTAGTTCGGGCCAATAAAACAAACTATATCTGCAGGCAAACCATGTTTCCCTTACTTTTGAAAACAAAATCACATTTTCCTTTATTGGCAAATAAAGCAAACAATTTTTGAAAATATATATTTTTTTTTTCAGTGGAAAGTAAAACAAACTATTTTGAAAATAACAATATTTTTTTTTATTGACACATAAAACAAACTATTTTTGAAAAACAAAAACCTTTTTTTTTTCTTTTTCCCTGGCAAATAAAACAGACTATTTTAAAAATAAAAATTTCCCCTTTTTTTCTTTTCGCCGACAAATAAAATAAACTATAAAATATATTATTATTTTTTTTCATTTTTTCAAAAATCCGGCAAAGTTTCGATACTACTTGGCCATTGGTTTCTTTCCAAAAATAAGTAGTTATCTCTCTACACTGTTGTTTTTTTTTCTCACAATTTTCCAATATTCCCCACTTTTTCAGAAGTCAACATGCAAGTCTGAAGCAAATAAATTCGTAAAACAAACTGGATGCACCAGGATGGTCTTTTCATTTCAGGTAACCGGTCCTAGACGGACCCAACCCCTGTGTTGAGTCCCCTAAGTCAAATGCAACATGATGCAAATAAGCCTTCCTACTAGGGATCCGGCATGAGGTTTTGTTATTCTAGGTTTAAAACCTGGGTTTATTGTTCTAGACCTGGCTTACCCGAGCGGACAGCTCGAGCCGAGGGGGAGGCAGCGTACTGGGAATACAAAAGCTTCACCGGCTTAGCAACTTATCCGAATCTCGTTCTAAAATTGGAGTAGACTCTATACAGAAAAGAAGTTACACGAAGTGCACCCTTCTTCATGATTTTAGAAGACTCAGAAAGGAGATGGGTTTCGGCACAGTTTATATACAGTTCATAAAATATCAAAGTTGTAATAGAAACACTAAGCACATTAGGCCCAAACATGTAATAAAATCAGATAATATACAAGCCAAACACAACAATTATACCAAGCTCGAATTCTAAACCCTGAACCAAAAGTTCTGGGTCTTGTCCCCAGCAGAGTCGCCAGAGCTGTCGCACCTCCTTTTTACGCTACCTCACCCCGTGAAAGGTGTAGTAAAGGGAGTTTTTTCCAATTAAAGGAAAATTGAAATAGGATTCATTTATTAAGAGATTCAGAGTCACCACTTGGGAGATTTATGGTGTCCCAAGTCACCGGTTGAATCCCGAATCGAGGAAAGGTTTGACTCTATATTACAGTTCGCGAACCAGAAATCCGGATACAGAATTCTCTTAACCCGGGTGAAGGTGTTAGGCATTCCCGATTTCCGTGGTTCTAGCACAGTCGCTCAACTATCATATTTGGCTTATTTATCTGATTTATAACATACTTTAACTTATGTGCAAATTTAAACTTTTAACCGCTTTTAATTATTTTTAAGGAATTGAACGTCGTTTAAAATATGTTTTTGGATCACGTCGCATGAAATGCACCCGGATCCTTGACACATTTTATTCAACATTTTGCGATTTGGATTTGGGTCGCATGAAATGCACACCCGAATTTAGGAAGATAAAATTATTAAAGACGCGCCTAAAGAGACTAACGCCTTATTATTTTGGGGAAGGCCATGAAATTCGCTAAACAGCCCATCCCGAAAGCTAAGTATTTTAATATATACATTTATGAGGGCCCCGCAATTTGCGTTTTATTTGGCGAGGCTCGTCTCATTTATTTTAAAAGGATGATCCTAAAGTGACTATATTTTTTCTATTTTTCCGTCTCTAGCAATAAAGAAAAGGTCCTAATTAATTACAGGCTTATAAGTTCGGGCCTCTTGTTAGTTATTAGATTACAATAGATGATAACGGAAAATTGCACTCGAACTCGTAAAAATAGAAAATTGTTTCGTGCCTTATTCTATAAGTGAACTACTAAAGCTGAAATTATAATATGCATACAAGGTTGACAAAATATATAAAAAAAAAACTAACCATTCTCGAAGTTGATTTAAACTAACATTTTTAGATGATTGAGACTAATGAAATTAACTACTAGAAGATGTTATTAACTGGATTCAAACACTGGCCTATATACTGCCTAATGGAATCAGATTTTTGGTAGAATTAGCTAAATAATTAAAGCTACATTGCACTAGGAAGAATGGTGAATCACTAATCCATTAGAGTACACAGTCCTAAAATCTGTCTTAAATACAAACACTAATTAAAGCGTAAGTCTAATTAACCAATACATTAACTTATTTGTTCATTATACAAATTACACAACTAACTACATTTAATCTGCAATTGACAACTACAAACTGTAGTTTAAAAACCAAACAATTTCAGTTAAGTGCAAAACTACACCATGCCTTCTTATTGAGTCTTGAAACTAGACTATACAAATACTTGTCACATATCTATTAAACTACAGATACAGCACTAATTCATCAATCACCCTAGCATTTCATTTTACTTTTACATCTTACAGCTACATCAATGTTGATTCGAAAGTGTACCTGGTATTGGAAAAGGAAGAAGAAACAGGAGTGATCAGCACAGCAGTAGTGTACAACAACAACAACAACCAACAACAGCTAGAGAACCCAGCAGAATAAATCCCAGGAAAAACAGTAGCAATTTCAAAGATACCAAACAACAACACCAATACCAGAAACCCAGGTATAAAACCAGAAATACCAAACAGTAGTCACAGGTAGAAGTAGAAAGACCCAGAAATGCAATAGAACAATAGGTTTCTGAACTTCAAACACTCAAAGAAAGAAACTTGGAACTTCAATGAAATAGTAGCAAACCAGTGCTGATTTTCAATGGCAAAAGAGACCTCACTTTTCTGTTTTTATCTCTCAATTTACTGAACTTTTTAGTGTTAAAAATCCAGCCTATTTTCACTCTTAATTCTCACTTTTTAGCATTCCAGCAGCCCCTAAGAACTCTCTTAAAATGATATACTCAAAATTGACCAAAAAAGAGTTTTTCATTCTGTCCAAACTTCCAGCATTTATATGCTAACCCCCAGCCTTATTAGCCCCTCTGAGACACTTAATCAAATATCAAGACCATTCTTTGCCCATGATATTCCCTGACACAGCCCATTACTATGTGTCTTGTGCCATTTTTTAATTAAAGGTTATGTGTGCCTATTCTTTAATCAATTTCCCTTAATCCTCCCATATCATTATGTCTTGTTCCCCACTAACTATTAAACAATACATTAGTTTAATGTTATGTTGGCATTCACTAGCAGCCCACTCAGATTAAAAATCTCAAAACTTCTAAAATCCCCAAATTAACCCTAGAACTACTGAAATCTACTGCCCTAATCCCCTGTGATTTACTGCCCATCAGCTATAACCAATTCAATCTTAGCAACTAACTTAAACAGAACAAACAAGTATTCGAATCACTAAACTCAATCATCAATTTAACTCGAATCAAGTCCAACAACATTTCAAGCTAGAATTTAGACTAAATCAAATAGCATCACAGTAAACCAATGAAACAGGACAAAATCCTATTGAACTACCAAGAGAAATTTCGACTGAGACAGATACATGGGAATGAACTAACACAAAGACCTAAATTAAAGCCCAAACAAGAACAAATAAATATTGTAACCACACTGAATCTATATGCGACAAAATGATAGACAACAACAGATGAAACAACTTGAACCAAATAATAACACCAAATAAATTACATGAGTAATGACGGCTTTATACCTAGCCTTATTTGACTAATTTGAGGCATTCAACATATTATAACATATGCTAATTGACAGAGAAAACTGGACCAGAAAAAAGGTCCGAAGGAGAAGAGAGAAATGAATAAAAGATGATGAGATACAACAAGGCTTAACAGATAAACAACAACAAAAATAGAAAATAAAAAGAAAGAAAATACCTTAAAATTACAGGCTAACTCCCATCCTCCCCAATTGAAATTCCGACTTGAGTTCTGAAGCCAAAATAGACCTTAATAGAGTGTTCTCGATTGAGAACACTTGACTAAGGACGATTACGACCTCGAATTCTTTTGGCTCTTAGGTCTCGTCCAGTTGGTTTATCATTCGACAACTTCTAGATCGATTCGAGCAGACACCTCATGGGATTTAGGACGAGGGTAGTCTAGAGGTTAGCTGGTGTTGATTTAGGAAGGTTTAGGGTTGGCGCCACCGCTAAGGGATCTTGTGGCGATGCTAGGGTTCTTGGATTCAAATCGATATTCGAAGAGCTCTGGTGTGATTCGAAGGAAGGGGTTTGGATTTTCAGAAAGAGGAAGTTGAGGTGGTTTTGTGGTGTATCTTTGGAGGTCATCGGAGACTTGTCGCTGGACACGGCGGAGGGGCTGTTAGGGTTTTGCTTATTCGAAGAGCTGGGTTAAGATTCGAGGGAAGCTGAGGGTGGCAAAGAGATGGGGAGGTTGAGGTGAAGAGGTGGTGTAAATTTGTGAGGGGTTGGACCACCGGAACCGCCGTGAGGCGGTGGCGGAGGGCGGTGGTTTGCGGCGACGTTACAGGGGTTGTCTCTGAGATTAGAGATGAAGGGGTGGGTTTGGTTTAGGGGGGTGTGGGGTGTGTTTGGAAGGTTATATACAAGATGTGAAATTTAACCCAAGCCGTTAGATCAACTGAGATCAACGGTTTGGATCAACTCACATAAATAAAACGGCGTCGTTTGGTTTAATGAGGGGGCGGGTTGGATCGGGTACGGGGAACGGGTTGGATTTGGGTTACAAAAACGACATCGTTTGGACGTCTATGAGGCCTGGTCAGTTGGACCGGGTTAGGCACAAAATTTGGGCCTAGTTTTGGTTAAATAACACATGAATTTCAATTTTGGTCGAATGTTTTGTAATTTGAAAACCAGTACTGTGTAAATGAACTTGGTCATGATATTTAGTTTTGAGTCTGCCTGAGGACTAGAACAGCATGTTCGTTGAGTCAATAATATAACCTCGAGTAGCAACTTGTGTAATTAGATGGGGAATGACAAAAAATTCAATAGAAAGTAACTACTGTGCAAAAGTAGTGTGATTATCTGCATAATTGATGAGGCGTGTTCAAGTATCCATCTTTCCCTTAATTTGGCGCAAAAATGAGTTCTGAAGTTATACGAACATCATCTATTGAGAAAACAAGAGTCATGCTTATATAACTAGCTGATTCATGCGTAGTGCATTTTAGTTCTTGTTGCAATTTGGTCCATTTATATGTTATTTTTCTTTTCATCAATTTTGGTATTCATTTCAAAGACCCATGTTGCTAATTTCGAGTCTTGTAATTAAAGACCCTGAAATTTCTCATTTTTGTCTTGTAAGTATATGATGAATGCATTTGATCGGTCAAAGTTTGGTCGATTCATATTGATTTGGTTTATACTTTCAACTATTGTCTTCTCCTGAGTTTCTCTTAATGAATTTTTTGTAATGGAGATTGGATGAATTCAAAATGTGTTAGGTCTTCTGTTACTTATTTTGCTCTTTTAATTTCAAGTTTGACTAGTCTAAGCTTAGTAATATCATAGGACCTTGTACATATTTTATTTCCTGTTTTGAGACCTTGCAAATATTAGTGTAAATGGGATTGTTAATCGATGCTACCTTCAATTGAATAATATTAGAATATTCGTAGTTTGCTTTAGGCATGTTTAATATACTATCATGGTTGTGGACATGTTCGCGTGACATGATTGCAATTCTAAAAACAAAACCGGAATATGCGTTCGCGCAACTTCGGCCCAAATTTTCTTAACAAAAATAAAGCGTTATTAATTGTGGATACATTCGCGTGACATGATTTTTGACGCGCCAAACAAATGGGTACACGTACGCGTGACCTGTTTCAAGATAATTTTCTTAATTTAAAAGTGGTTAAAGGTAAAAACACATAGGTTCTAAAATCAGTAAGTAGATAATTTAATAAGCCAAGTATGATCAAAGCGACCGTGCTAGAACCACGGAACTCAGGAGTGCCTAACACCTTCTCCCGGGTTAACATAATTCCTTACCCGGATTTCTGGTTCGCAGACTGTAATGCAGAGTCAACCCTTTCCTCGATTCGGGATTTGAACCTGTGACTTGGGACACCATAATTATCCCATGTGGCGACTCTGAATTTTTAATAAACAAATAATCATGTTTCGATTTTCTTTTAATTGGAAAATACTCCCTTTATCATATTCTCTTCAGGGGGTGTAGTAAAAAAGGAGGTGTGACACTTACGAAGGAGGAATTATCTAATCCAAATGCTATGCCAACACAGACCCTTCCACTTGGTAAATATTCCCCCCTCCATCCTCAAGAACAACCCCAGATAATTGATGCCTAACCACCCCAACCCCAAGACTTCCAACCTACCAATTGGATGAGGTAGGCCTCATGGGCCATGAAACATCCTTCACAGTTCCAATCAACGACAAGAGGTAATAGTGATCCTCCACAACACCCAATACCTAGCACAACTCCTTATGGAGGGAATGAGGTTGGCCATGAACAACTACCTTAATCAAGTTTGGCTCAACAACATTATCCACAGAATGGCTCCATCATTGAACCCTCCAATGGCTCAGATAATGAGGGAGCAATGGAGAATTTCACCCCAGTTCAACCCCATAAATCCTTAAAATGCTCTATTGGACTTTCACTTCTTTCCCACAGAGATGTATACTCATCTCAATCCTATCTTCCCCCCTTCGAACATCAACCAAGGGAACCAAGAGATACCCGCCCCCCACCGTTCAATACCCCCACAACAATATTAAGTCGACCCAATACCCGGTCTAGTAGAGGCAGAAATGGAGGAGGATGATGTCCCTCTAAACCTACACTTAGGGCCAACCCTAGAACTTTCAAACCTAGACAGAAAAAAAAATTCTTCACAGACAGGAAGGAGAAGAGGCATGTTCTCAACTGCCCCTTAGCACTATACAAGTGCTCGATGGACATCCATCCTCCACACAACCCAACAGTGGGCAACAAGGCGATGATCCTAGTGCCTTCAATGAGAAGAAACCCTGTCCTAATGGTAGGGATAAGGGAGAATGGAGAGATGGTCAACCCTAAAGAAAATATATCAATGAATCATCCTACTAATTTCATAATATAGAATATAAGGGGAGGGAATAATGAAATTTCAGTAGAAACTTTAGGGAGATGATTGATACACATAGACCCTGCATGGTGACACCGTTGGAAACAAGAATGGGTAACCATGCAGCCATGCTTAATGAATTTGGGTTCACTGAGATGATTGAAGTTCCACCGGATGGTCAGTCAAGAGGCATGGTAATGATGTGGAAGGATGAAGTAATGAACGATCAAAATGCAGTACGTAAGAATCAAGAGATTCATGCAACCATTGAGGTACTTCCCATACGTAAACCATGGCTTTTTACTTATATATATTCTAGTACTTGTATTTATAATAGAAATATTATGTGGGATCATCTAGCAAATATTAGCAACTCTTATAAAGGGCCTTGGTTGGTAGGTGGTGACTTTAATAATATTCTAGCCGCTAGTGAAAAATTTTGTGGCAAACCTATTAAGGATAGTAGAGCTAGATTCATATGGTCAAAAAATAAATAAGTGTAATTTGCTTGATCTAGGCTTCAAAGGAAGCAAATATACTTTGACAAACAACAAACATAATAAGAAAGGTCTTATACCAGAAAGACTATATAAAGTTGTTGGAAATGAGGAATGGATTGACCTCTTTTCTCAAAGCTCCATAATCCACTTACCTAGAACCCACTCTGACCAAAACTCTATTCTTATAGAAGTGATCCCAAGGAATAGGTCTCTCCATAAATTCCATTTAGATTAGAAACCTTTTGGTGTAAACAACCGGATTTTCAGACAATAGTAAGAAATAATTGGTATGATAGTGATTACTTCAAATCCAGCATTAATTTTGTGAATAAATTAAAACCTTGGAAAGATAGCACCTTTGGCAACATTATGGAAATGAAGAGAAAATTGCTAGCTAGACTGCAAGGTATCCAAACATCCAAGAGCTATACTACCAGCACTTTCCTTCGCAATTTAGAATTAGACCTTAAAAATTAGTTCAATGATATTCTAGAAATAGTGGAAGATAATTGAAAACTTAGGTCTAGAATCCTATGGCATAATGATGAAGACACAAGTACAAAATTCTTCCATATCTCAGCTACCAATACGAAAAGAAGAAACCAAATTAATTTCTTCAAAGATGATGCTGGTAATTGGATAAACAATCATCGCCAAATTATGTCTCATGTTCAAAATTAGTTTACCCCTACATTTACTTCTTCTCACTCACATTCTAGCTGGACTTAACCCCCCCCCCCCCCCAGATAACTAATTTAGTTGTAACAAAATTAAAATAGATAATCTAGATTCCCCCTTTTTAGACTCTAAAATTAAAAGGCCTATTTTCTCATTCAAACCCTTTAAATCTCCTTTTTTTCAAAAATATTGGTATCGCATAGGTCAATCAGTTTTCACTTTTTGGCATGACATTTTCAACAATCAGGAAATGCCTCCTAAAATTAACAAAATTTTTCTCTGCTTCATTCCCAAAATCCACAATGCCAACATCATTAAAAATTTCAGACCTATTGGTTTATGCAATACCATTTACAAACTAATCACAAAGATCCTTGTCAACGGTCTTAAACCATTTCTAGATCAATTGATCAGTCTATATCAGGCTAGTTTCATGAAAAATAGAAGAGCATCTGATAATACAATCATCATTCAGGAGCTGAATTCTAAATTTAATAAATTGAAACGTAAGAAGGCCAACATAATTATTAAAATTGACTTAGAAAAAGGCTTTTGATCGTCTAGAATGGTCTTTCGTTCGTCACACCAATGAATACTTTAAATTCCCACCAAAATTTTCTAAATTATTACTGAGTTGCATCTCAACTAGTAATAGAGCACTTTTAGTCAACGAATCCATTACAAACTATTTTCAGCCAAGTGCAGGGAATAACACACGGGGACCCTATCTCCTCCTATATCTTTATGCTCTGCCTAAAAATGCTCACCAGATACATAGAGTATCAAGTGGACATTAAGAATTGGGATCCATATCCTTAGGACATAATTGTCCAAACATCTCTCATTTATTATTTGCAGATGACCTTACCTTAATGGCTAGAGCAAATGAGAAATTATGTCAAGCCATTAAAGATGGTCTTGACCAATTTTATTCTCTATTTGGTCAATGTATCAACATTACTAAATCAAAATTACTATTCTTCAAAAATTGTAACCATACACTTATCATAGATATTACCACTATGTTAGGAATTAATAAAAGCAAGAATTTTGGTACCTACCTAGGTTTTCCTATCTTAAACCATAGGCCAAAACCTAGGAATTATCAATTCCTAATCGATAAGATGAGAACTAAACTTACCTCATGGAAAATGAAATTCTTTAATTTGGCAGGAAGAACAACCCTTGCAACATCGTGCCTAAATTCCATCCCAGACCACTACATGCAATACACCCTTCTTCCCAAGAAAACCCTAAAAGAGATTGATTACGTCCAAAGGAACTTCATATAGGGACTTCATATAGGGTAGCTCAATAGAAAAAAGGAAAATTCACCCAGCCAACTTGTCTAAAGCCAATTGAGGCATGGGCATCCACAATGCTCTTAATAAAAATCTGTGTACTCTAGCTAGCCTAAGTTGGAGACTTCTTACAAATGCCTTAATCCATTGGGCCAAGCTTATTATCTCATACTATTGTACTAGTTCCTCAATGAATAGATCTTTCTTCGTTTGGAAAAGTATTTGCAAAGGTTGGGAAATTTGCTCCAAGGGTATTATTTGGTCCCCCCACTTTCAATCCAGTCTTAACATCAGGGAGACAAATTGGATCCCAAATTTTGGTAACTTAAGAAAAAATGTAATAGGTCCCCCCCTCCCCTAGGGATACATTAACAAGAATCAGAGATATTTTTTATGGTTCCAATTGGAATTTGGACATACTATCTTTTCCTCTTCCTCCAGGACTACTAGCAAATATCACCAAAATAAAAATTCGTCTCAAAGGTTCCTCAAATGATTTTACCTATTTGGTCTCTCATCAATAAAGGGGTATTCACTACCAAATCATGTTATACGCTTCCGGAATCATCTAAAAACATTGTCTTAGATTTTGACTGAATTTGGAAACTAGACTGTCCCAATAAAATAAAATATTTCTCATGACAATGCCTTCATGATCGCATCTAGTGCAGAAAATACCTTTCACAGATTGGACTAAACATTGACCCTTTCTGTCCCATCTGTAAGCCCTAATGAAAATCTATAAAGCATATCTTCCCAGAATGCAAAGTCGTTAACCAATTCTGGGCTGACCTTCAATGGCACCACAACAATAACCAAAATGGTAAACACTGGTTTACTCAAATAAAAGACCCAAACTATCCTGTCACGACCATAAATCCATACCCGGTCATGATGGCACCTATAGTGAAACAAGACCAGCCGACACAATACCAAATTTATTTTAAACAATTATAATAACACAATTTAAGTCATTAACATGCTAATAATCCCAAAATAGAAATGAACTAGTACAATTTGTGGAAAACCAACACAGCCAGAGATCAGGGTGTCACCAGTCATGAGCATCTAAACGTGTGTCTAAGATTCTGAAAGAGTTTATACAGTCTATTACAGAACTAAAAGCAGAAAGTAAGATAAGAGGGAGAAACACTGGGCTGCGAACGCCGAGAAACTACCTAGTGGACTCCGAATAGCCTGCTGGGAGCAATCAACCCTTACTGATGGGACCCGAAACTCTTGAATCTGCATACTGGGTGCAGCGAGTAAAGTGAGTACTCCAACTCAGTGAGTAATAAAAATAAATGAAGTTTGAGCGATAATAAATCACGTAAAACACAACAACTTGCTAAAAGAGGCAGTGTAAAAGCCAATACACTGCAATAAAATAGTGAAATCTTATAAAAAATAGTTTCGTTCAATATAAACTCCTTTAAAACACCTTTTTCACAGTTAACACAAGTAAATGAAAAGTAGCGAGAAAAGATAAAACACATAAAATCAGCCCCTCGGGCACAATATCAACAGAATCAACCCCTCGGGCAATAACATGGAACAACACCAGCGCCTTGGGCAATATCCCATATCATACTAGGTACCCGCGCTCACTAGGGATGTACAGATTTCGGGAGGGGTCCCTTACAGTCCAAGCGCAATATCAAGACATCTTGTGGCATTATCAAATAGGCTCTCGGCTTCATATCAAGCCACCTTGTGGCGTATAACAAAGGCCCTCGACCTCGTACTCATAATCAGTACAACACTGATGTGGTATACAGCTTGATCCCATAAAGATCCTCACAACACAGGCCCTTGTCCCTACTCAGTCACAAATCTTGCCACTCGGGCACAGTGAAACATGATGCACAGCCCAAAATATCATTTAAAGTGTTAAAACAGAATAAACATGGCTGAGTTATGAAAACAGTAGAATATAGCATGACTGAGTACGGATATAAAATCAAAACAGTGAGGAAATAGCAGTAAAAATCCCCTAAGGGTCCAAAACAGTTAGCACGAGGCCGGAATATCGTATCCAGCCCAAAACATGATGATAGCAACCAGTTTTCAATCAAATACACGGTAAAACAATCATTCGGGATGGACTAAGTCACAATCCCCAATGGTGCATGACCTCACGCTCGCCATCTAGCGTGTGTGTCACCTTAATACAGCACAACGATGTGAAATCTGGGTTTCACACCCTCAGGACAATATTTACAATCATTATTAACCTCTATCCCGTCCAAACTTTAGCCTGTGATGCCTTTGCCTCTCGAATCGGACTACAGATGCTCCAAATCTAATCAAAATCAGTGCAAAACCATCAAAATGTGCTAAGGGAACAAAGCCCACTCGAAAAAGATCAAATTACAACACAAATCCCGAAATTGGCCAAACCCGACACCCAACCCACGTCTTGAAATCCGATAAAAATTACAACAATAGACTTTTTATCACTTCTCGAGTTCATTTATATCAAAAGCACCAAAACCAACCACAAATGATCCCTCAAATCCCAAATTCTAGGTATCCAATTACAAGCTCTAGTTCTTAAATAATTAGGCTTAAATTCCATGATTAATTAGGTTGACCAGAAATTCTCTTATGCGAACGCGACCACCCCACGCGAACGCGATGCCTCAGCAACTCAACCCTTCGCGGACACGGCATCACTCTCACGAACGCGATGACCAACGAGCTCAACCCTTCACGATCGCTGGACCTCCTTCGCGAATGTAAACAGCAACTTCACAGCCTTCCCTACTTTCCCTTTCCGAACACGAGGATCCTCTCGCTAACGCGAAGAACCACTATTTGCAACATCAACAACAGATTTTTTTCAATTTTATCCAACTTGAAATGGTCCGTTTAACCACCCGAAACACACCCAAGGCCCTCAGGACCTCAACCAATCATGTCAACATATCCCATAACATCATTCAAACTTGTTCCAACCTTCGAAACGCTCAAAACAACATCAAAACACCAAATTTGTATTGGATTCAAACCTAAGAGTTCTAAAAACTTCCAAATTCCAATATTGATCAAACAACGTACGAATGACCTAAAATTTTGCACACACATCCCAAATGACACAACGGACCTACTGCATCTCGCGAAGATCCATTCCGATACCTATATCAAAATCTCACCTACCAACCGAAAAACGCCAAAATTCCAATTTTGCCAATTCAAGCCTAAATCTACTTCGGACCTCCAAAACACATTTAGATCACGCTCCTAAGTCCCAAATCACCTCCCGCAGCTGTCGGAACCATCGAAACTCACTTCTGAGCCCTTTAACACATAAGTCAACATCCGATTTACTTTTCCAACTTAAACTTACTCAAAAGAGACTAAGTATTTGAAACCTTACCAAAACCTCTCTGAACCCGAGCCAACCAACTCGATAACACATAGTACCGATAAATAGAGCAATAACAAGCAAAAATGGGGGGAAATAGAGCGGTAACTCATGAAACGACTGGCCGGGTCGTTACATCCTCCCCCTATTAAACAAACGTTCGTCCTCGAATGAGTCAAGAAATATACCCGAAGCCTCAAATAGGTGAGGATATCTGCTCTGCATCTCGCGCTCAGTCTCCTAGGTAGCCTCCTCCATGGGTCGACCTCTCCACTGCATTTTCATTGAAGCCGCTATATTCTTTGATCTCAACTTTCGAACTTGACACTCTAAAATAGCTGTTGGCTCCATATCATAAGTCAAATCACCATCTAATTGAATCGTGTTGAAATCCAGAACATGAGACGGATCCCAATATAATTTCGGAGCATAGAAACATGAAATATCGAGTGCACACTTGACAAGCTGGGTGGTAAATCAAGCTCATAAGCCAACTCCCCAATCTTCCGAAGCATCTCAAAAGGCCCAATGAACCGAGGACTCAATTTATTCTTCTTCCCAAATCTCATTACACCCTTCATGGGTGAAACCTTCAATAGAACCTTCTCACCAACCATGTAGGATACATCCCGAACCTTTCTATCAGCATTACTCTTTTGTCTCGACTGCGCTACATGAAACCTCTCCTGAATTACCTTCACCCTTTCTAAAGCATCTTGCACCAAGTTTGTCCTCAATAGTCTAGCTTTACCCAGCTCAAACCAAGCAACTGGAGATCTACACTGCCTCCCATAAAAAGCCTCATATACAGCCATCTGAATATTCGACTAGTAGCTTGTGTTATAATCAAACTCTACGAGCGGTAGAAATTGATCCCATGACCCTCCAAAATCAATGACACAATCACGCAACATATCCTCCAATATCTGAATAGTGTGCTCGGATTGCCCTTGGGTGAAAAGTTGTGCTCAACTCAACCTAAGTACCCAACTCTCGCAGCACAGAACTATGAAACTACGAAGTAAACTGAGTGCCCCTACCTGAAATAATAAAAACTGAGACACCATGCAAACGAACAATCTCCTTGATATAGATCTTTGCCAACCGCTCTGAAGAATAGGTAGTACATACAGGAATGAAGTGCGTGGACATGGTCAGCCGATCCACAATCACTGAAATAGCATCGAACTTCTTCAAAGTTGGTGGGAGCCTAACTACAAAGTCCACAATAATCCGCTCCCACTTCAACTCTGGGATATCCATCCGCTAAAGCAAGCCAATCGGTCTCTGATGCTCATATTTCACCTGCTGATAATTGAGACACCGAGCTACAAATCCCACAATGTCCTTCTTCATTCTCCTCCACCAATAATGTTGTCTCAGATCCTGATACATCTTCATATCACCCGGATGAATGAAATAACACGAGCTATGGGCCTCCTCTAGAATCAACTCCAGAAGCTCATCTACATTGGGAACTCACATCCGGCCATGCATACTCAACACCCCAACATCACTAGTAGTCACATCTCTGGCATCATCGTGCGGAAATCTTTCCTTAAGTACAAGCAAATGAGGATCATCATATTGGCGCTCTCTGATGCGATAAAATAAGAAAGACCGAGAAATTACACAAGCTAATATTCGACTTGTATCCAACCTCACGAAACGATTGTCCAAGGCCTGAACATCAACTGCAAGAGGTCCCTCACCAACTGGAATATATTCCAAACTCCTCATACTCACCGCTTTCCGGCTCAAAGATCGGCCACTACATTGGCCTTCCTCAGATGGTACAATATAGTAATATCATGATCCTTTGGCAACTCCAACCATCTCCATGGCCTCAAATTGAGATCCTTCTGCTTGAAAAAGTGCAGGAAGCTATGATGATAATTAAATACCTCACAAGATACACCATACAAATAATGCCTCCAAATGTTTAATGCGTGAATAATGGCAGCCAACTCCAAATCATGGATAGGGTAGTTCTTCTCATGGGGCTTAAACTGACGAGAATCATAAGAAATAACTCTGACCTCCTGCATCGATACACATCGAATACCAACTCTCGAAGCATCACATTACACTGTATATATGAACCTGAAGCTGATGGCAAAACTAATACTGGAGTTGTGGTCAAGGCTGTCTTCAGCGTCAGAAAGCTCTCCTCACACTCGTTCGACCACAAGAATGGAGCACCCTTCAGAGTCAACTTGGTTCAGGGCGATGTGATAGATGAGAATCCCTAAAATAACTGGTGGTAATAACCCGTCAAACCAAGAAAGTTGTGAATCTCCGTGGCTGAGCATGGTTTGGGCCAACTCTGAACTGCCTCTATCTTCTTCGGATCAACCTAAATCTCCTCGTTGGACACCACGTGCCCCAAGAAAGCCACTGAACTGAGCCAAAACTCACACTTGGAGAGCTTTGCATAAAGCTTCTCCTCCCTCAATATCTGCAACACAACACTCATTTTCTCTGTGTGCTCCGCCTAACTACGCGAATACACCAGAATATCATCAATGAAGACTATTACAAATGAGTTGAGATATGGCTAGAACACGTTGTTCATCAAATGCATAAACAATGTTGGGGCATTGGTTAGCCCAAAAGACATCACCAAGAACTCATAGTGACCATATCGGGTCTTAAAAGTTGTCTTAAGAATATTCGAGCCCCTGATCTTCAACTGGTGATAACCTGAATGGAGATCAATCTTGGAGAACACTCTCGCTCCCTGAAGCTGGTCAAACAAATTATCAATGCGAGACACAGGATACTTGTTCTTAATTGTTACTTTTTTCAACTGCATATAATCAATGCATATCCTCATAGTATTGACTTTCTTCTTCATAAATAGAACGGGTACACCTCAAGACGACACTCTAAGCCAAATAAACCCCTTATCAAGGAGTTCCTGAAATTGTTCCTTTAACTCCTTCAACTCCGCAGGTGCCATACGATATGGTGGACTAGAGATGGGCTGAGTGCCTGGCACCAGATCAATACCAAAATCAATATCCCTGTCCGGTGGCATGCCCGAGAGGTCTGCAAGAAAGACATCAAAAAAATCTCTCACAACAGGAAAAGAATCAACAGTAGGAGTCTCTACACTGACATCCCTCACAAAGGCTAGATATGAAAGGCAACCCTTCCCAACTGTCACACCTCTTTTTTACGGTGCTTACACCCCGGCGAAAGGGGATATAAACATAAAAAGAGTTTTTCCAATTA
>MDKF010270695.1:0-17885 GCA_026770625.1 Nicotiana glauca | reverse complement strand
ACAAACTGAAATGGCACATAAACATTTATTTCATCTTCGTCGACTTGAATTACATCAGCAGGTAATAGAGGTGTATCTAGAAATATAAGGAGATCAATGAGATTCTATGTCAATTTGAACAAAGCAAGGATCAGCAACAGCAATAACAAAAGGAACAGATCAACAGGTACAGTTTCAGCACACCAGATTTAAACCAACCAAATCGTAATCAAATGAGTACACAGACTCAAACGACACTCTCGCAGCAATTTAACCTCTAGAATCACAACAGAATTAATCCACAATCTTCAATTTAAACTAATGAAACAATGCACTTTTTGATTTACTACTATTTTTGGTATTTTTAAATTTTGGAAATGAAGAATTTCTAAAGGGAAGACTTAGAATTGCATAAACGTTTTCAGGAATATTTCAGATTGCCAAAAACCTTATTGAAAGAGGCCAATGGAGGCCTATTTATAGAGTTTGAAGGGAGAGAAATTCAAAACTTCAGAAATTATCCAATAGTCCCCCTTTTATTTCAATTTCATCCCGGTTCTTTATTAATTAATCGATTATTACCCCTTATTTATGCAGAATTACCCCAGCTCCCCTATCTAGAACATTCTATTCTACTGTGTTTCCCCTTTTTCCCCCACTTCTATTAAGTATTCATTGGACTGCCCTTTTATTATGCCCATAATACCCCTACATCCTAAGACTTATTACATTTAAACCCTTTGTTGTATCCAAAATTGCCCCTGAATAGGACTTGAATTCACCAAATAACCCTATTGTCCTTTACCCTTTTACCCCCATTAAATTGATTAATTTCAGAAACAGCTATAACCAATCGAATCAAATTAAACTAACAATTCAATTCTAATAACAAACTAATAACAAAACAAAATTATTTTTAAACAGCTTTCAGAATCAAATTTAAGAACTAGTGATAATCAGAATCAAAAATTCTAAAAACCAATCAAAAAATCTAATCATTAATTCTATTAAAACCCTAATTTCTAATCAAATTATTCATTATCAATATCAATTTCAAAACAATCAACACAAAAATCAGTAATATTAAAAAGTTATCAAAATCTATATAATCCTAAGACTAATATCAAAAAAATATTTATTAAGATTTTATCTCTTTTTAGTTTCAAAACAGTATCAATTTTAACGAACAAAATTAAAAGTAATTATCAGAAAGTCTAAAAATATTAAGAATCAGAGACAGAAGAAAACACATGCAAATAAACGAAAAACCAAAAATAGAAAAAGAAATAAGAAAACTTAGCTTTCTTTGTCTTCCATTTACTCAGGCAGTTTTTTTTTTTTGATTTTTTATTATATTTTCCTTCTTTTCTTCAGGTTCTTCTGATATTTAGAAAGCCTTGGCGATTTTCTTGAATTGGCAGACTTTTTCTTGGACGTTTGGGTTTTTCAATGATTTTTAGGGTTTGAGGGTTTCAGAAAAGGGCTTAGGACGTCAAGGGGTGCCTCTGATGAGACTTTGGCATGATTTAAATGAAGTAGTGTTCGCCGGAACTAGGATTCCGGCGACACTAAATTGGATATTCAAAGACATTGGGAATTATTTGAGGAAAAATAAGTAGAGGGGTAGAAAGAGGAGGTCACGACGGCTCTGTGGTGTTAAGGGTGTGGTGGTTGGCTTAGGTTGCGTCTCCTGCCAATAGGGTTCCGGCGGGGTTATGGAGAGAATTAAAGGGTGGCTAAGGTTTGGTTGGGGAAGAAGGGGAGATAAAATGACTTAGGGGTGTAACGTTTTGATATATTAAAAGACCTTTGTGAATAGTGAACCGTTAGATCAGATAGATCAACGGCTCAGATTCATTAAACCTTGAAACGGCATCGTTTGCTTTAAATGAAAAATTCATTTTTTTCCGTTAGATCAACCTAATGAACGGCCTGGATTATTGTTACAATACGCCGTCATTTTCTTTATTAATACTTCAACGGTCCAAATCTCTTTGCACTTAAACGGGGTCGTTTTGAATCCCCTGGGCAGATCGGGTAATTCCTCTATGGGCCTGGGCGGGTACTATCTATTTGGGCTATTAATTTGGTATAGATCTTGTATTAGCCCACTTTATTTGTATTTGTATTGTATTATTATTTTTTGTATTTTTCTGTATTTTATTTTTCCTTTGTATTTTTTTTTTGTATTTTCTTTTCCTTTTATATTTTTATTTTCTGATTTTATTAAATTGTTAAACTAATTAATTTCTAAAATTTATTTAATATCTATTTTAGAGTAATTTTTCAATTAAAACACAAAAATGCTATTTTGACTTTTTTTTAATTTGTTTTAAAAATAAATTAATACTAAAATTATAAAATTAAACTCCTAATGCATATGCATATTTTTTGTATTATATTATTTTATTATTATTTTATTTTTTATGAATTATTATGCCACTAATTAACATAAAAATGCTACAAATATTAACAAAATTAAAAAATTATTTTGTTTGTATTTTTTAGGAATAATTTGCTTGGGGCAAAAATTACGTGCTCACAATAAGAGATTCAGAGTCGCCACTTGGGATATTTAGGGTGTCCAAAGTCACCGGTTCAAATCCTGAATCGAGGAAAGGATTGACTCTGTATTACAGTCCACGAACCAAAAATCAAGATAAGAAATTTTGTTAATCCGGGAGAAGGTGTTAGGCATTTTCGGGTTCCGTGGTTCTATCACGGTCGCTCAACTGTAATTATTGGCCTTATTATCTTATTTTAAAAACAGTTTTGAACCTATGTGCATTTTAACTTTAAACCGCTTTTATTTATTTTAAAGAAGATTTAACGTTGTCTAAAATATGTCTTTGGACCGCGCCACATGAAATGCTCACGCAATCCAAAATATATTTTATTCAACGTTATTAAGATTTGGATTTGGGTCACATTAAATGCACACTCGAGTTTAGGAAAGTATATTATTAAAATAACGCGCCTAAAGCAACTATGCATTTTTAACTTTGCGAGGGCCATGAAAATTTCAATAAATGGCACGCCTCGATTTCTAAGGATTTATACAAGGCTAACTAAGCTAGGGCCGTGCAATTGTCATTTTTGTTTGGCACGGCGCACCCCGAAAATGATACCTCCTTTAACTTGTCCAATGCTTCTGGTGATTAACAAAATTCAACATACTGAAAGTCCCATCGATAGGCAACCGTGTAGTAAACAAAAGCACCACAAGCAAGTACATGTGCTGCGATGCAACTAGCACACTGAATCGCTTCAAGACTCTTTCCCACTATGTAAAATGCCAGCAAAGTTGAACTAGCCATGGTCCATATTACCTGATTCCACACGCCTTTTGACAACCATACCAGCACATACCAATACTCCCAACTCCAGTAGAGAGAATATATCAATAACAAGGGTATCTTACCAACAAACTAGGCAATCACCAATAATCAAAGTAGATGGAAATCTATATGCTACTCAAGAAGGACAAACACCTTTCTGAATAAAGATTAGGCAGCAATCAGCATTGAAACACCTAGAAATAGTCCAAATACTATAATTCAAAAACCAATCAATGGACCAACCTGGATCCAATTTTGAATATAAAATAACTCATTAGCTATATAGTGCATTAGCTATTTAAAATAATCCGACAACCAAAACTTTGGTCCAAGCTACACCCAAAACATACTGTTATCTCAGTTCTAAAAAGGAATCAAATTCACAACAAAGTATTCAAAACCTTCTTGTCAAATATGCAGTAACAGACCCACCCAAACACATGGAAAGGGTAATGGCAAACGAAAATTGTCTTTGACTGATTAACAAACAAACTAGTTCAAAGTGTCTGTAGAAGAACTCTTCAAAACAAACTCACCCTTGCTGATTTCCTTGACTGATTAACAATCACAAAACCAAGCAAAATTCGGTTAGACAATAGATTATCCAGCAACTTGACAATTTTGCAAACCAACAGTGCAGAATTTTGTACTTAAAAGTGTGCAGATTTGCTTCTTAAACAGTGCAAAAACTGAGCAGGTTTTCATCAGTAAAGTCCTGTGATCACAGCTAAACTAGATTTCACAACAGCGGCCTTTGAAAGTGGAGAAGAGAAAATTCCAGTTTTCACTAAATACATCATATTCAACACTCGTGGCTCCAAAATATACTCAGACACAGAAAAACAGCATTCTAAAACAATTGAAGGCCAGAACCAAAAGGAAGCAGCTCAGTTACTGCAGGAGAGGCAGCTTGTGCAGGATGAATGGACTAAGGTACATAGCATGACTAGCAAATGTAAAATGATCTCAAAGGAGACAAACCCACACTATTACACAAGATTCAAAGGATATTTTGTTTAAAGAGTTTAGTGACAGATTTTTCATGCTGAAAACAAACAGGAACAACTATTGATCTTTCCAACATAATGAGCCTCAAAGGGCAAATATTATCAATAGGGAACTTCAACAAATTCAGACTAACAATACATGCGAAAATGATCGTGAGATAAGAGAAAAGGGAAACTCTTCAGTGAATCATGTCGAACATGTTGAAATTCGGACAGAAGGCTCAAGCAGATCATCATGAACATCAGAAAATATTGCAAAGGAAATTCACCAGAAGAAACTGCACAAATCGTTCAACAGAACGCAATGAATTCTTAACTCAGAATATACTTCGAGCCCGAATAACAGTCACGACATATAGGAAATGGAAGACGACTACTCAAATCGGCTCTTATTGACTATAAATACTCAAACACATACCACCACTGAGAATAGATTCATTCAACAAGAAATTCGATCACAACACAAAACAGACCACTCTAGACTGAATCTCATAGCTCAAAAGCACTGAAACAAAAATAGAGTCGCATAAAATAAAGAGAGGAAAGTCGAACCTGAAATTGCAAATCTCCTTTATAACAATTATAGACTCGACATTACACCTTTTGACTCAAAATCCTAGCGAGGTTCAGCAGCAAATCAGCAAGACAACAGTAGAAACAAACTTGAACTTTAATTTTTATCTCCTTGGAACTCAAATCCGGATTCAGAAAATATAAAATTGTATATATGTTTCTCTTAAACTTTGAAAGAACTATTCAAAGAATAAAATAAAATCAGAAAACCAGAAGTTAAAGAAACCTTTCAACTTTTCTCTCCAAATTTGTTACTTGAGTTCCCTACCTCTTTTCCAAAATCGGATAAGGCCCCTTTTGAAGACGAATCCTTGATGAACGTGGGGCTTGGATTGAGTGAAATCAATCCAACGCCTCACACTCATCCAGCATATCGTCCCCAAAACCTTCCAATCTCAATCTAACGCCTCACACTCATCCAGCATATCATCCCCAAAACCTTCCAATCATGAGATATAACTTGAATTCGAGCGAGTGAGAGGAGAGGGGAATCTTGGCGTCAGAAACCGTTAGAACGGTAGGAGGAGAGATGGGGGGAACGCATGGGTTAGGGATTTGGGATTCACTTGATTGAATTTGGACTGAATTGGGGCTTGGTTCGAACGAGAACGACACTTGAACAGTGAGCATCGTTTGTGCTCTTGAGAGATTACGGCTTCATTTTTGTGTGTGTGTGTATCTGAAGCTGGGTCAGGTTTGGAGGGAATCTGGGCCGGGTTTGGCCATTTGGGGCGGGTATTTTAGGTGGGTTTGGATGGGTTTCAGAGGAAGGGATGGTTTGGGCCTGGAAAATAGAGAGTTGGCCCAAACAAATGATCTTTTATTAATGCAACCATTTTCTTTTTTTTTTCTTTTTCTTTTTCTTTTTCTCTTTTTTTTCATTTTTAGATTTTGTTAAATACAAAATAAAACCTGATTTAACTCTAAAATAAAATTAATAACTAATTACCTTCTCTAAAATTAACTAAGTCCTAAATTAAAAGAAAACTATCAAATTCAACAATTAAAGAGTCAAAAATGCAAAATGAATTATTTTTGCTATTTTCTTTCATATTGTAGCATTAATTAAATAATTAACATAAAATATAAAATTGGAACTTAAATGCAAATGCAACATATATTTTTTGTATTTTTCACCAATTAAAATGCACAGACAAAAATGCACGCAATTAACAGAAAATTTCACGAAAATCCACAAAATTACAAATACTAAAAGAAATTATTTTGTTTTGAATTTATGGGAGTAATTCATATAGGGGAAAAATCACGTTCTCACAGTAATTATAGACTCCGGCCATGATCCAATCGGATAAACAGAGGACTAGTGAAGACGATGATTACGGGGCTCCCAGATCTTTTGTCGTCCCTGATGATTCCGACACCACCAAATCAATGGTCGAGGAGTTGTAATAAGTCATATTGATCGAACATTTACACAATTGGAAGGTATACGTGAGCACGGGTTAGCCCTCAAGGTCAGGAAAAAACTCATTCAATTTCCTATAGCAAACATATATTATTTCGCTTGGTCCCTTCTTGATATGACAAAAATTCCACCTAAGATTGCCACTCACAAGCTAAGCCTGGATCCTAAATTCCACCTGGTCAAGCAGAAAAGGAGACCCTAATCTGAGATCAAACATGCTTTCATCAAAGACGAGGTTTCAAAACTCTTTAAAATAGGGTCCATTCGGGAGGTGAAATATTCGAAATGGTTAGCAAACATAGTGGTAGTCCCTTAAAAGTGAAAAAATTAAAAATGTGTGTAGACTATAAGGATTTAAATAAGGCCTATGCCAAGGATTTAAACACAAGCAGATGTAGATTATTGGCCACAAGTTCAGTGTATCCAATATTCTCAACGCCTATTCTAGGTACAACCAAATACGGAAAAACCCAGATGATCAGGAAAAAACCTCCTTTATTACTAAGTACGGCACATAATGCTATAACGTAATTCCATTCGAATTAAAAAATGCTGATGCCACTTATCAATGCATAGTAAATCGAATATTCGAAGAACAAATAGGTAAATCCATGAAAGTTTATATTAACGATATGTTGAATAAGTCCCTGCGAGCAGAGGACCATTTAAAGCATTTGCAGGAAACGTTCAGCGTATTGAAGAAGTACAATATAAAGCTGAATCCGGAGAAATGTGCATTCAGAGTTGGTTCAGGCAGATTTCTTAGGTTCATGGTATCCAACCGGGAATCGAGGTCAACCCCGACAAGATCAAAGCTATCGAGGATATCATGGTGGTGGACAACGTGAACGCGTGCAAAGGCTAACCGTGCGCATTTCTGCCCTGGGGAAATTTATCTCGAGGTCCTCTGATAAGAGCCACCAATTTTTCTCGCTACTGAAGAAGAAAAAAAACTTCTAATGGACCCCAGAATACCGACGGGCCTTAGAAGAACTCAAGAAATACCTATCGAGCCCACTACTTCTTCATACCCCAAAGGCAGACAAACAACTATACTTTTACTTGGCATTATTGGAGATAGCGGTAAGTGGAGACCGCATTTGGGAAGAGCAAGGTACGTAATTTCCAATTTACTATGTTAGCAGGACCTTAGGTGAGGCCGAAATTAGGTACCCTCAACTAGAAAAATTGGCGCTCGCTTTGTTAAGCACCTCTAGCAAACTGAAACCATATTTTCAATATCATCCTATATGTGTTGTGACTACTTACCCATTGCGAAATATAATTCATAAACCCGAACTCTTGGGACGATTGGCCAAATGGGTCGTGGAAATCAGCGAGTACGATATTGAGTATCGACCATGGACAACCATTAAATATCAAATTTTGGCAGATTTCATGTCCGACTTTATGCCGACCCTAATATCCGAGGTCGAAAGAGTGTTATTCGTAAACTCGGGGACATCTTCAAAAATCTGGACCCTCCTTACAGACGGCACCTCGAACGCAAAACGGTTTGGACTTGGCATTATGTTGAAGCCACCCAGAGGCAATGTAGTTAGACAATCTGTTAAACTGTGAAATTGACTAACAATGAGGCCGAATATGAGGCCATGATTACAGGTCTCAAACTAGCCAAAAGCTTGGGGTCAGAGGTGATCGGAGCTAAGTGCAATTCCCTCCTTGTGTTGAACCAAGTTAATGGGACATTCGAAGTCAGAGAAGAATCAATGCAAGGGTACCTAGATAAGTTGCTGGTAACATTACATCAGTTCAAAGGGTGGACTTTGGACCACGTACCTCGGGATCAAAATAGCAAAGATGATGCCCTTGAAAACTTAGGGTCGTCGGTCAAAGACGACAAGCTTAACTCGGAGGCAGTCGTACAACTTATGAGGTCAGTAGTGGAAGAAGGTCACACCGAAATAAACTCTACAAGCTTGACTTGGGATTGGAGAAACAAATATGTAGAATATTTGAAGACCGGGAAACTGCCCTCGGATCCAAAAAAATCGAGGACCCTACGCACAAAGGTAGCCAATTTAGCTTGTCCAAAAATGGAACCTTGTTCAGAAGAACATTCAATGTCCCACCACCAATATGTCTAGGACCAGGAGATACCGAGTACGTTCTGAGGGAAGTCCATGAGGGCACCTACGAAAAACATCCAGGCACCAAATTATTGGTTCGAAAGGTAATCAGAGCCGGCTATTACTCGATCGACATAGAAAAAGAAGCGAAGGAGTTCGTACAAAATGAGATGGATGCCAAAGACATGCTCCGATGATTCACCAAACTAGGGAGCATCAGCATTCGGTCTTGTCACAGTGGCCATTCATAAAGGGGGGAATGGACATTGTTGGCCCTCTTCCATGGGCACCCGATAAATACTGTTTATAATTCACTATTTTTCTAAGTGGGTGGAAGCCTAGGCATACGAGAAGGTCAAGGAGAAGGAATTCATCGATTTCATTTGGGACCACATCATATGTCGATTCGGAATGCCATCTGAAATCGTGTGCAACAACGAGAAAAAAATTTATCGGCAACAAAGTGACAAAATTTTTAGAAGACCGTAAGATCAAAAGGATCCTGTCAACACCTTATCACCCTAGTGGGAACGGACAAGCAGAATCGACCAACAAAATCATACTCCAAAACCTCAAAAAGAGGTTAACCGGTGCCAAAGGAAAATGGAAAGAAATCTTACCCAAAGTCCTATGAGCATAACGTACGACCATGAAGTCCAGTACCAAAGCCACCCCTTTCTCGCTAGTATACAGCGTCGAAGATCTAATACCAATCGAAGTCGGTGAACCAAGTATTAGATTCTGATATTCAACAAGGAATCAAATGACGAAGCCATGAGTACGAACCTGGAGCTATTAGATGAAAGGCGCGAAGCCACCTTTGTCCAGTTGGCCACCTTAAAATAGCGGATTGAAAGATATTATAATCGAAGGGCCAACCTTTTGTCACTTCAATATCGGGGACATAGTACTAAGGAAGATCACACTGAACACCCGAAACCCAAAAGAAAGGAACCTGGGGCTGAACTGGGAAGGACCGTACCAAATTCTCGAGATCACCCGAAAAGGATCGTACAAACCCAGGGCAATAAACGGTGAACGCTACCGAATAACTGGAACATAACGCACTTGAAACGACACTACTGCTAAGGTACAACCCCATTCATTTCCTTTTTGACATATTTTTGAAATAACACTTGCATGTAACCAACAAGAAGTGGTACAAATTTTTATGTCTGAAAGCACGCGTCGCACTCTTTTCCCCTTGAATCGGTTTTATCCCAAATGGATTTTCCGGCAATATTTTTAATAGGCAACTATGGGTCATGCTAACTTAGAATAGGAGGCCGGTCATGAACCGGTATCAAAGATTGCATCAACGGTATCTGAGTCTTCTCTCTATAATCAACCTCGAATATTGGGGGCATTGCCCTCGGATATCGACTTTGGCAAGGAAAGAAACTTTGTGATTAAAGGATCACGATAGACATGATTTATTGTAAGGGCCAAATGGTCAAATGAACAGTACCCTCATAGACTGCTCGAGCCCTGGCACAAAGCATGTACACATGAATAAAAAGAAGTCTCTTCCTTGGGGATAAATATCTTGTCCTTTTAAAAAAAATTCTTGCATTTTCCAAGGAATTTCCTACATCCGATCCCCTAAAGGTATCGATCCCAAGGTCCACCTTAATTCGAGTTCGAACAATCACTCTCACTCAGGGACTACCGTCCAAAAAAACTCGGATGATTCGGCTTGTCGGAACTCGGGGGCACAAGACCTATTAGGCAAAGCACCCGAACTTTAAAGGCTACGGCCATCCCCACTCGGGGACTGTTATCCTAGGCAAGCCCAAATAACTCGGGGTGACCAGCCCACTAGGCAACACCCGAACTAAAAAGGCTATGGCCAAATTAAAATGGCTCAGGGATGTCCGAGACCCATAACAAAAACAACAAGGCCTTAAACTCTATTCATCGGTTCTAAAAGCCACCCTAGGCAAACTATAATCTAAGAAAGTACAAGTACTTTAGGAAAAAAATTTAGCCACACCGAAACCCCACGATGCCTTAAAAATAAAATAATGTTGAAGGCAAGGCTTGTTCGAACCTCCGAGCATAACCTAACTATTTCATGCTGAGGCATTTTAATCTTTGCAAATATAAATGACAAATCAAAGAACTTAGAAATTGTTGAAGGGAAAAAAAGGCTTTATATACATATCAAAAAGTTCTTACAAGGGCCAAAGCGACCTCGATGCAAATTCTTTATAGAGGCCAAACGGCCTTAACCAAAGGGTAAAACAAAAAGTAAAAAACAAAAAATATTTACAAAGAGCCTAAGTGGCCTAGTCTTCATTTAGAGTCGCCTCTTGACCCTATCTCCTCCACCTTTGGAATCACTTAAACCCTCGGAGTCATCATCATCCTTGGGATAAGACAACCTTTTAGACTTAACTTCGAGTTTCTTGGCACTCTCGATTTTGGCCGATAAGTCGCAACCTTAAGCGTGAATTTCCTCGAGAGCCTCTCTTTGATATTGTCGCTTCGCATGCTCACTAATTTCCTTTGCTTGAGCCTGATCTGCCTTGGCGTCGGCCTTATAAATGGCCACCATCTCGTCGGCATCAACTTTAATTACTTTGGCCTCCGACTTTACCGTTTCAAGCTCCTTGGCTAGATCCTCTCGATCGGAGACGACCAAATTCAGCTAGGACTGGAGCTCCTCGATTTTCTTGACCTGCACCAAGGACTTCTCCTTTACGGCTTGAAGCTGGATCTAAGCCGAATCCAGTTGTGCCCAGGCAGTATCCTTCTCTGAGGTCAGACGATCCATGTTCTTTTTCCATTCTTCGACCTCGGCCTTTATCGCATCCACCTATGCCGGGAGGTGTCTGATATGGTCAAGCTTCTATTGGACCTATGGGTTCGGATCATTAGCCACCGTATCTAAATCATCGTCACTAACCTCAAAAGCTCTCGTTACCTGCTCAACCAGGTTGACATGCTCCTTTCGAACTGCCTCTAACGAAGCTTGGAGTTTCTTGACCTCCCCCTCACGCTGCTCACTGAGAAGTTTGTAAGCATCCTTCTTCTCAATGAGCCCTCGGGTCTCGACCTTATGTTGGGTTAAACCTTCTCGATATCGGAGAACTCGTTATGAAGCACCGAGGCCTACGAACACAAAGGAAAGAGTTGCAATTTTTTATGACTTAATCTAAGTACATAATAAAAGTCGTCAAGAGGCATTCGAAGTTACCCGGTTTAACGCCCGTTGGGCTTCATTGAACAGGCAAGGCACGTCCACCTCATTCATCTTTACTTGATCTTCTTCGATCATCAGGCACCGAAGATAACTTGCAACCCCCACGGGAGCAGAGAGGACTCGGGCATCCTCCAGAATAGACATAATAATTGACAGCTTTCGATTAGGATCTGCACTCAAAGCTGGGAACTAGTTTACTAATTTCGGATTTGAAGAAGGCCGCTAGTTCCTGACGGACTCTTCTTTGGTACTAGTAAGTCACCCATCCCGGTGATGTTCTCCGAGGCGGTAGAATCTAAACCGTTAAAAAAGTTGTGAAAGGGGACTATCACCCCTTGGGCCCCTCATTTGGGCGTCCTTTCAGTGTCTGGGCCTCGTTGATTATGGAGTTAGTAAATAAAGGTGGTGTGAAGAGATCTATCACCCCAAGTGCATACTTCAGGGCATTATCCTCTACTCAAGAAGCACAGTCGCAGTCTCCTTGTCGACCTCCTTGACTGGGGGAAAAACGGCCTCGGCCACTGCCCCCTCATCACTGCCCCCTAGTTTGAGGTAGTTAGATGTTGCCTCGCACGTGAGAAACCAGTTGTGAAGCTTTTTCTTCTTCTTCAGAATCATCCCTCGGTCGATGGAGTGAGTCCGATAGGAGCTCCCGAGCGCTGGTGCTTTCTTTGGATTTGCATACCAGCCTTCTTCTCGGTTTTTTTATTCTCCAAGTTTGGAGAACTAGGAGCCCTTTTCTCTTATTCTCCTCACCCTATCTCAAGCAAGGGACTCGGCGGGGCAATCCTCGTCACCAGATAGAGGCCTCATGGTGACATCCTTGGAAATACCTACAAAGAAAAAAGAAAAAGAACTGAGTAAGAACTCAACAGCACAAGAAAACCCAAGTGTTGTTCACTCAAAAGAGTAATCTCACCGTGAGAATAGGCCTCCCACCAATCTTTCGAGAGTTCATTCCATGCGTGCTCGGAATATGGTTTTGTACAACAATGCCCTCGACCCACTCCTTGAGTCGAGTATCGCATTCGGGACTCGAGCAATAGCCGCATCGCCACCAAAACACCGATAAGAAAGAGGAAAAAGAGAGTAAAAAATAAAATCTTGGGAAAATGAAACTTTACTTATGTTTTGTGTTCTACTTCTCGGGGAACAACATGCGCTCGGCTGGGATCAGGTCCGAGGTCCTTACTCGGACAAATCGGCCTAGCCAACCTCAATCTCGATCTTCATCAACGCTCAAGAACGGGGCTTTACTAGCCCGGTGTGAAAGTTTAATCACTCTCCCCCCCACCCCCACCCCACCCCGAAAGAATCGGGAACTGTATAGGCACATAAGGTGGTCGACAGTGAACGGGCATCTGTCGATCTTGCTTACAAAAAATCAGAGAAGGATGTTGATTGTCCAGAACGAAGGGTGAATCTGGCCAAGACACACCTCATACCTTTTGCATAAATGGATGATTACCGGGTCTAACGGGCGCGGCGTAAAGGGATAAGTGTGCACATTTAAGTATCCCTTTATGTGGTAGTGATGTCTTCATCTGGACCGAGAACCATCACGTCTTTACCAACCCAGTTGCAATCCTTCTTAACCTTGGGGAGGATGCCTTCGATAATTGAGCAGATGTACATCGACACCCTCTCACCCCGACCCGGTACAGGCGAAGGTTTTTCAACCTTAAAATCGGCATTCACCGAGCATCACCCGAGAATGAACGTGCTAAGAGGAGGTTCCGCCGTTGGTTCCTCACCGACTGGCTGTGATGTAGAAGCAACTTCTTTTTAGGGAATTGTTTTTGAGGTTTTCGCCATTTTTTCCTAAATATGGAGGAAAAAAGAAGAAGGGGAGGTTAGAGCTATAAGCTTAAATGACTTGGAGGGGTGACAAACAAAATCCTTCATGAAAGATCTCAAGAAATCATAGTATGAGTGCTTGAATCAGAGAAGTGGCCGACCGGTGACTGACAAGAATTTAATGCCATTGAGACGTGACTAAAGAGAAGTTTCGTTCATTTTGTCATTTCTGACACGGAGTATCGGGGTGGAATCGGAAGCTCATATCGTTTCTCGTCAATTACTCTCTGAAAAACGAGGGAACTATTTGTATACAGTCGAAATCGAGCTCGTGTACTGAATGACAGACGGGGCTCGGAAAGTGAGGGATTAAGGACCAACCCCGAGTCCCTTCGAACTAGATCTCAAAGTCAGAATGTCCATCCTCGAGTATATTAAGTTCATGACCCCAGAACCGACCCCGACCCCGATGCCGACGCCGATGAACCCGAGGAAACATTGTCTAAACAACCAATAGGAGACCGAAATAATGGAAGGCTCAAACATACGTGACCGGTCAGATATCACGGTGGGAATCTCGGCACATATCAATAAGGGACCAGAAAATCAGCAAATCGGGAGATTTTTACCATTTATAGAGTTGTGTCTAATGTGGGGCACCCCTCCTGTATAAAGGGGGTCTGATTATTTGTAAAATACATTATTACATGCATATCAAAGCAATATAATATTATTTTCTTTCTAAAAGCTATTGATCTTCTAATATCATTTGAGTTGCATCCAGTTCAAGATGAGACTCACATTTCAAGACTATAACTGTTCAAGTCGCACAGTTTGAATTTATTTTATCATTGTTCACTTTAATTACAATTCGATTTAGCGCTTTGTGTCAAATTAATCCACGTATTCTTAAAGTCGCTAACAAATTCAAATGTTATCCGATTTTGAAGGTAAACAAAATCACTCTACTGAATCAGCTGCTTTATTTTTGTATCAACAATTAAAAATTATTTTCGCCTATTTGCTACTCCCTCCTGTCCAAAATAAGTGATTTTTTGGTCTTTTTCTTATGGTCCAAAATAAGTAATTTTTTCAGATTTCAAGAATGAATTAGTTATTTTTCCTACATTGTCCTTGGAGTAAATAGTGTTGGAATATGTGTTAGGAGTGTTTATGTGAGATAGTAAAGATTAATATGGTCAATTCCATTTCTAATTAATGTTTAAAGGTGGATTTTTTAATTTGTGTGAAAACATCCAAAAAAAATCACTTATTTTGGATTGGAGGGAGGATGTCAAAAACTATATCACAAGCTTATGGTAAAAAAAAAACATCTGCCTACTTGACTTCTTAACTCTCGAGACTCTAATCATAAGCAATTGATTAGCTATGCCGGCCTTATTGCTGCAACAATAATTTTGATCTCTAGTTCACGTTTTGGTCTTTCCAATGTGTTTTTCTAACCTCTATATGTATTCATTAACTTTTATAACATGCATTACTCTCCATTAAAAGACTAGAAAGAAAAGTTATAGCTTTTGTAGAAATTAAGCACATATTCAAGCTGATCAAATTTCAATTATGGCTGGTCTCAGTAACGATGCAGCAAAGAAGTTTCACTTGGCCCTATTTCTTTCTTTTCTTCTTATTGCACTTGATGTTGAAAGTAGAAAAATTGACAGTAAGTTTGCATGCTTTAAATTGCAATTTCCTAACAAAGGCGAACCCAAAGTTTGAATTAAATTTCAATCTTTAAAGTTCTTAACACTAAACTTATTATACTTTAAAAATTATAGGTTAATTTAGAATATATTAGCTGTTAAAATTTGAGTATTTCTTTACGTATATTATATCCATGTTAGACGTCGAAAACATTGGACACACTAACATGTGGCTAATAAGCTACATCCGCTCGTGTTTTTGAAAGGAAAACCACTATTTTGACTTCCAATTACCTATTTCAGAGTTTAAATAATATACTATATCGTTAGTGTAAATAATTTTTTATATTATGCCCATATCTACAAGTAAATTAAATCTCCTTATCTGCTACAATATATAGATAAAGGAGACTTGATAATTTTTAATTTATTTACACTGATAATGTATATAGCTTAAACCCGCTATTATTTAAATGTGATTTATTTCGAGTAGTAGTTTTTCTTTTGGTAATTGCCCTAAATTATTTTTTTCTTTTTCTTTCGTAATATGCAGTTACTGGAAAGAGTAATGCTACTCTAGTCTGCAACTCGACCTATGGAGCAGAAATAGGTGATACTTGTTTTAACGTAACTGAGAAATTCAAGCTCACTGCAGTAGAATTTGGTGCTTTGAACCCAAATATTAACTGTGATGCCATATTCGTGGGTCAATGGCTTTGTGTAGATGGAATCACTTTCGGGTAGGCTGTGATCTTATCGTCATGAACAAATGGCACTTTCTATATATCATCGACAAATTTAGCATATATATGAATAAAGAAGATGCGCAATCCATGAATTCTTTCATGGAATCGAATGCATCCGTTATTAGCTACCTATATGGATGTTGTATTGCTTTTACCTTTTCAATTTTCTTTATAGTAGTTTCTTGATTTTTGGCTTTGATAATGTAATATTTTAGTTTCGACAACTTATCTCTTATAGTGAAACGTTGTTAATAAGGGTAAGGTACCAGACACCACTATTAACATCAATTTCGAGCAAGTACCCAAATTTGTATCCGTTCAATTTGAGGTTCACGTTTTAATTTTCAGGAATTTATCTTTAGTGTTAAATTAGGTTTAGTTTTATTGGGAAATTGTACAAAGTATTTTACTTTATAAGTTGTAGTAAACTTTTTAGAGGAAGTAGCACAGAGCGTATACACATAATTTACTGCACAAACTTAAAGGAGCGGTTAAAGGGGCATTTTCTATTAAAAAAATATCTTTTTTACGAAAAAATTCCGCTGCCGGGATTTGAACCCGGATTCCTATAAATCAATTGGAATTGCCAGTGCTACAGCGGATCCTGTTAATCAAAATGCAAAACAATAATCTACATAAAGGCTAGTAGAGTTCTACGTCAACCACAATGACTTTAACCTTTGAGGGACATCTTTTTGTTATTAACCAGCCAGATGTAATATACTTGAGACACATTCAGGATTTGAAGTTTAAAAATTTACATAATAATCTTAAGTTTATATATAATAATAACTAGGTTCACACGCATTCAGGATTTGAAATTTATAAATTTACATAATAATTTTAAGTTTATATATAATAATAACTAGGTTCACAATTAAATATTTATAGATATTTATTGAATTTTTTAATACAAATACATGTACGGGGTAACTTTGAGCACAAAAACTTACAAAAATAAGAAGAAATCACCTAATGTTTTATCACCGCCGAAGTTTGGCCACTAGTCTCCGAGATTTTGACCTTAGATATCTATATTTACTAAAAGGAATAAAGTCAGCCTGAGATTTTGCCAAGTGTCAAATGCATAAAATGCCAAATTAGTTAATTTAGTAAAATTAATTTTTTTTTTAAAATTTTGAATTTGAAAACAATTAATTAGATATTCTATATTTTTTTTTAAAAAAAAGCACGTTATTCTATATTTAAAAGAAGAAGTAGTTTCTACGTTTTTTCAAAAAGAAAATCCCATTCCTATTAAATAGGTATAAAGATACATTTTGAAACTTTAGCTGCTGGCAATTTGGGAATGCCATTTTCATCTCTTTGCCCTAAAAATTTCATCCTCTAAAATCACCACCTCGATCCCATGATGTCTTACCACGATATCAATTCCATACCCACAAACTCTTCTGCCCACGATTCCAGTAACATGATTTTACATTTTTATCAAATCAGTTCTACATTTACAATATATAGTTCTTTTCTTTCTCCATCGTATGCATATCAAACAATAATTCTACACTACAAGAGGTGATTGATAAGATTTGTATTTCATGAACAAACTTTATTCCGGTTAAGATTGTATTCCTTTAACAGATAATTCCGTGAAGTTTTAGTTTCTACTTATATTTACAAATACCTCTGTCTATTTTCAGGATATAATGGCAGCTGAAATCAATTTCATTAGTGAAATTAACAGCAAGTCAATGAATTGGAAGTTAAAGATTCGTATTGTTAGGCTTTGGAAAAACCCGAATCGCGACAGGCCTGACAGCCCCATTTCAATTGAGATTATTCTGGTTGATGAAAAGGGATTTTTTAAAACTTTATAATTACTTTCCATTTATCATTGTTTATATATGCGTAAGTATATTACAGTCGTATATGGAATTGACAACATGAAGTTGGTTGAAGAAGTTCAACAGTAACCGAGTTCTAAACATTACGCTTGCTATTCAAAAGTTGCAAATTATAAAAGGAAGTGGTGTGAGCACGTGATTTTTGCCTAATATGAGAATTATTCCCAAAAATTTCAAAATAAATAGTTTTGCATTGTGTGT
>MU712026.1:0-24935 GCA_026770625.1 Nicotiana glauca | reverse complement strand
CGTGCCTTATTAGCACTCTGACACCAAAGGATATGACCTCATTCCAATACAAACGAACATCTTCCTTCTCTATACCCTGAGCATTCTTTATCAACAACAGCTCAAGACATCCTAATATTTTCTCACATCTACGAAGCACCATATAAACTTTATCAAATTTTTTGTTTCACTCGTGCCATCCTCGGCTCATTTCTGCAACCAGGACTGATCCGCCAACATACCTCGAAAAGGAACCAACATAGCACATAACTGTTCAATCAGCTAATCAACAACAACCTCCCCAACTTGGCTCGAAGCCATCTATCAGGACACATTTAATAACCCATAATACTTTTACTCTAATGATGCCACAATATTATAGTGAGATTAACTCAAACCATTTACTAGTTTATGAAAACACAGATCCTCGGATACTGAAATCCTCTACAACCTCGCATTCATTCCCACATCAGCGGAGTCCACTCTCTGAAGCGACCCAAATTTTTAAATTACACATGAGATCTTCTAATAATATACATAAAAAAAATCGTACTCCTTAAGAACACTCCGCAGGAGATAACCCACTTGCTTCGCCTCAATTTAGTATTTCAGCACACCTTCCACCATTATATATGTTACACAGCTATTTGGTCTTCCTGAGTCTGAACTCATACTGCCACACGTAGTGTACTTCACTTCCCAACTAGGAGACACAAAAATATTCTTCACGCGCCCATAACTCGGGGCTACACAACAAATTACAATAGGAATCGAACACTTACCCGGTCATCTATCATTCAGCAGACTCCTTCATCGCTACCAAGTCATATAATAACATCTCACAGTACTAACATACTCATCACATGAATACCAAACCGCCATTCTGGCTAATAGCGACAATACCAAACATATAAGTTCAAAACACTTGCTCACACGATCAACACCTCAGTGCTCCAGCCATAGGCAAGATCCGGCCTCAAGTCCTCCAGACTGGGCCAACATCGAACTCACGGGGTCACATCTCGACCATTGATCGGGGAATCACAAGCCATCAGGGCACTTATAATACTGAGCGCTCATTTGCGCATATAGACGTGTGGAAGGAATTTCAAAAGTTACATCTCGAGCTGAATCAAGTACACACGATAAGAATTCCAAGAAAGTGAAGTTTTCCTAAAGATTCTGCAGCCTCTCGAGGATAAATACAGACGTCTCCGTACCGATCCGCGAGATTCTTCTAACCGTTTCATGACTCATGAGGCCTAGTAACCTAGGCTCTAATACCAACTTGTCACGACCGTAATCCCGGTTGTGATGGCGCCTAATTGCTAGAAAAGCCCGACCATTTACACTCTCAACCCAAGCATGAAGCTCAAAACCAGTTATTTGAATATCATTAATTAATAATAACGCTAAAAGTTTTAAATGATATATATATAGAAACCAAACTAAATATCACTATAACACGGAATATACTCCCAAAGACCTAGGGGTCATGAGTCTAGAACCTTTAAAAATACAGTGTGACAAGACTCCAAATAATACAATGTCTCAAAACTGCGAAAAGATAATAAAAGAGATAGGGGAGGAGTCGGGTCCTGCGGACGTCAGGCAACTACCTCGACAACTTCGGATAAACTCTGAAATCAGCAAAAGCTCAGCTAAACTCCCGAGGTACCTGGATCTGCACACATGGTGTAGGGAGTAAAGTGAGTATTTCCAACTCAGTGGTAATAAGTGTAAAAAATAACTGAGCGATAAGAAGTCACGTAAAAACACTCCATCATGATATATAGTACAATACACCCTTTTTAACAAAATAGTAAAAACCATGAAACTCCTTTAGAAAATATCTAGCTCAGTTTAAAATCTCTTTTTAAAAATATTCTTTTCCAACAGTAGGCATATGAATGCGACATCGGGTAGTGCAAGTCCACACACAAGTCAGCCTCTCGGGCACAGCACTCTATTTACAAATAACACCAGGTTATCTGGTACACAGTGCAAGAAATAACATGGATGCCAATGATATGAGAGTGCTAAATGTCATGCCACGTAGTACAAACAGGAATCAATGCGTGAATGCAATGCAATGCATATGACCGCTGCAGCGTACAGCCCGATCCATTTGGGTACCCGCGCTCATTGTGGGGGTTCAGACTCTGGAAGGGCTCCTACAGCCCAAGCGCAATATCAATATCACACTGCTGCAGCATATAGCCCGATCCATCATCAATCCAGAAATGCACATGCAACACTACTGCGGTGCGCAGCCCGATCCACACTCAGTCCAGATATATGCACGTAAGCCATACAGGCACAGTCAAGTTTCTCATTTTCAGTTCCAATTATTAGGAATTATAGCTTAAGTGTTTAAGACTTTAGAAATTTACTAATCATTTTGAGAAAGTGTTTAACTCAGGACTGATATCATGAAAACATGCTAAGCATCATAGAAACAATGATATTAATCCCTAAGGGATCCACATAATCGGCACGAAGCCCAAAATATGGCAATCAGCCCAATTTATGATAACATCAAGTAGTTTTCAATCAATCACATAGTAAAATCAACAACCGGGACGGACCAAGTCACAATCCCCAACGGTGCTCTACCCCATGCTCATACCTGCCGTGCAAGTCACCACAATACAGCACTATGATGTGCAAATTCGGGGTTTCAAACCCTTAGGATATCATTTACAAGTATTACTCACCTCGAACCGGCAAAATCTCTAGCTCGTGACGCCTTTGCCCCTCAATTTGGCCTCCACGCGCGTCGAATCTAACCAAAATTAGAGCGAATGCATTACAATATGCTAAGGGAATAATGCCCAATCGAAAACAATCAAAAAATATAAAAAATCTCGAAACTAGCAAAATCCGAGCCCTGGGCCCACTTCTCGAAAAATTATGAAATTCACATTACCAGAATCCTTGTCTCACCACGAGTTCGTACATATAAAATTCATCAAAATCGGAGTTCAAATGCCCCTTCAAATTCCAAATTTACATTCCAAAAACCAAGCCCTAGTTTCTTCAATTTTTACCCAAATTTCAGAGAATTAAAGGATGAATCTTCAATTAAATGGTGTTTCTACGCCATGGGACTTACCTCCGATCGATTCCCAGTCAAAACCCTCTAAATTCCTCGTCAAAAACTCCCAAGGTTGCTTAACAATGGTGAAAAATAGACTTGGTTTGCGGATGAAATGTTTATAAACTTTCTGCCCAACCCATACTGCCATGATAACTTGTCTTAGGCCTTAGCCACATTCCCTTCGATGATCTTTCAACTGCCTCTCTAGATAAGCCTTTTGTAAATGGATATGACACATTATCTCTTGACTTTACGTAGTCAATCGTGATAGAGATTAGTTGTCTAACGGTATTGTGTCTCCTTTTAATATGACAAGATTTTCCGTTATCCATAATGCTCTCTACCCTATCTATTGTCACTTGATTATCACAATGTATAAATATAGGTGCCAAAGGTTTGGGCCAAAATGGAATATCTTCCAAGAAATTTCGGTGACTAAGATAAATGTGTACTGTGTACAATGTGTACATAAGATAACTTATATTGTAGACTAATACGTCTCGATTTTCGATTGCATATCAGATTATTGACTACACTTAATATAGTAATAGTATATTATAACAATAGCTGGAAAGATTGGCATCAGTTGTGGCCACAACCTTTTAATATATAACATATTTCGCAATCATTCTTCCATTTTCAAGCATGTGTATACTATTTATTCATATATCTATATGATATGCAAATTATAGCACCTTCATTCATGAAGCAAATCCAACTTGGAATGGATTTTGGTCATGTTCATCGGTTGGTTCACCTTATTATAGACCAACGTATTAATATATTTGTTCATGAACGGTCATGTTTATAAAAATATATAAACAGACTTCTCATGAAAAGTCATAGCCTTCCAGGTGACACCATTTCATAAAAGAGTTAAACATTATAAATGTTTAAGAAAGAATAATTCATTTTTGGAAAACCATGTAAAAAGCTTTTGAATTTGTAGTTTCATCACTAGTCATCACTAAGACTGAACAAGTAATGAATTCACCTACTATCATATCAATATCCCCTAAGGATTGGTGGGGTTCAAAAATTATATTATTTAGACATTATGTCCAACATTGGCTTTTGTCATACAAAAGCGAAAACCCCCCACATTTTAAATATTTCATCAACATATAATCCACATATAGTCAAATAATGACTATATGATTTGAAGTACTCCTAATGTAAACACATTTGTTTATACTCATTAATGCTAAAACCACTTGACAATATTATTGTCAAATCTCGCATGCCATTATTTGGGTTCTTGGTTTAGTTCGTAAAGTGACTTAACAAGTGGACACGCCTTCTTTTCTTTTTCAAGAATCATGAACCCTTCAGGTTATTCTATATAAATTTCTTCCTCCAAATCTCCATTTAAGAAGGTTGTCTTTACGTCCATCTGATGGATTTCAAGGCCATACACGGTAGCTAACACTAGTATCATCAAAATAGATGTAATTCTCGTTACCGGTGAGTATGTGTCAAAGTATTCAAGACTTTCTCGTTGTCTTAATCCTTTGGCAATCAATCTTGCCTTATATTTGTTAATAGTACCATCAGTGTCACGACCCAATTCTATTATAGGTCATGATGGCGCCCAACACTCTTGCTAGGCAAAGCCAACGCGAAAGTATTAATAAGTTTTCATTTTCACTTTACTAAAACAAGAGCAGAAATTTCTAAATTTGAAGTTAAAAATATGTAATAATTAGTAATGTACAAAAATAGTTATACAATCCCCAAAAGAATAGTCTACCAATGTGTGCGCTAAGTCCTGGTATCACAAGTTTACGGGCAACTAGTAGAAAGTACAAAAGAGTAAGTCTATCCTACTGTCTGAAATAGAATAGACAGCCAAAATAAAGAGAGACTCCATCATATTGCTGAATGGCACAGGAAGGGAGCAGCTCACTATGGAAGTCTCGAACACTGATCAAGAATGCGCACCAGACTAATAACCAGATGTACCCACCTCAGATCCTGTACAATTAAGTACAAAAGTGTAGTATGAGTACATAAATAATATGTACCCAGTGAGTATCATGCCTAATCTCGAAGAAGTAGAGACGAGAGGTCGACTTGACACTTGCTAGGGTCAAATAATATGGGAAACGAATTATACTGAGCATGAATAGTGCAGATAATTAACATTTTCTTTTTAGCAAGAAATAACAGGCCCTCTCCTATATAATATCGTAGTTGGCCACTTACATTTCAGGGAAATTAATAAAGCTCAATCCATAGAAAAATACTGAATAAAGCATAGACAAGTAATGCCGAAGTCGTACGGTTCGATCCAACAAAAAGTAAATTATGCATTGTCGAGGTCGAACAACGCGAACCATAGATGCAACTATTACCCCGCTTGCGAATCAGACATGCGACGGAGTCAAATGTAATTGAACACAATAACAAGCAGACAAAAAAATATATTTGGGGAGCAATTACTCATAGAAATATCAACTTCTCTCTAAAAGGGGAAAAGAAAGATAATGTCCCTCTTACTAGTCTCATTTACCATAATCAACATGTTTTGAATAACCCAAGTTAAACATAAAGTTACAAAAATATCACATAAAGCATGCTTTTGGATCCTATACTACCCGGACTTAGCATATTAGTAGCTATGCACGACACGAACTCTCGTAAATAGTGTGTACGTATCCTCCGCATTTAATGGCAAATCGTTGATTATATCACCTATGAGGACAATTCCCTATTACAAGGTTAGATAGGAGACTCACCTTGCTCCAAAGCGTACTTCCAATACCAAGAACGAGCTTAAACTCTCAATTTGGAGCCGAACGATCCAAAACTAGATAAACGAGGTAGGAACTAGAAATTACAAGCTCACAAGATCCATTCTAACTATTTAAGCAATTTTTCAACCTTAAACACAACTTTCCTGAAATCCGACCCGGGGCCCACGTGCCCGGATTCCGAAATTTTTTGAAGAAAATTTCTCTCTATAACCTAAGGATCAATAATATATGATTTATACTTTATTCCATAACAAATTTCGTGGTAAAATCTAAGTTTTATCAAAGCCCTAGGTTTTACTCTAATCCCATAATTTTCACTAATTTTAGGGTGTTAATCTACCCAAAACCCAAGTATTAAACTCACATTAAGTAGGAATAACTTATCTCACAAATGCTAGGTTGAAATCCTCTCTTTGAAAGCTCCCAAATCGCCCAAGTGCAGAAGTGAAATGAAATAAATGGCCTAAATCTCGTTTTTAAAAGATGTGTCCAGGCCTCTGATGTCGCATTTGCGACATCAGGCTCGCAACGCGAAGTCACAATTGCGACGAAATATTCGTAAATGCGAACTGGGCCTCCCCTGCCTTGTTGGAAATTACGATAGAGAGGGTTGCAATTGTGGACCCTGCTGGGTTCGCAAATGCGAAGAATACGTCGCAAATGCGACCACTGCCCCCTAGCCGGCTTCATCGCAATTGCGATCAATATCTCTCAATTGCGAAGCAGGATTCGGTTAGACGGTTTTAAAAAAATGTTTCACACGGAGCATTCAAAACGGGCAAAAATCGCCCGTATTCGCTCGCTTATCTTTGCCCGAAAACTCTTCGTGTTTCCGAGCAAACAGTGGTAGCTGTGAGCACGTGATTTTTGCCCTATACGAATTACTCCTAGAAATTCAAACAAAATAATTTCATTTCATTATTTGCAATTTTGTGGATTTTTGTGATATCTTATGTTAATTGTTTGTATTTTATTTGTGCATTTTAATTCATATGAAAAATATAAAAAATACACTTGGCATTTGCAGTTAGTATTTAATCTCAAATTTTAGGATTAATTAGTAGTTAAATTACTTAAAAATAAAGAAAAAAAATTGGAGTTTAACAATTTCTAACAAAAATTCACTACTCGGGCTAGGGACCTCGAAATTCGATTACGAACATACACCCAGGTCCCATATTTTTCTACAGACCCTCTTGAACCGTTAAAATACAAGTCCGGGTCCGTTTACTAAAAATATTGATCAAAGTCAAACTTAGCCTTTTAAGAGAATCTTAAGGAAACACGTGTGCATATTATTGCTAAAACTCTTCCAAATCCCGAACCAACCATCCCCGCAGGTTGTAAATTAGTTAACGTGAGTGTGGGAAGTCTTATTTAGGGGGTCGGACTTTTAACAAGCAAAACGACCAGACCGGTCGTTATAATCAGCTTTCATTTTCCTTTTGAAAATTCACTTAGAACCCAAATGTTTATTTCTTGGAGGAAGATCAACCAATCCCAAGTATAATTACTTAATATGGATTCTATCTCACTATTGGCTGTCTCTTTCAAATATTGTGCTTGCGAGGAAGCAAATGTTTCTTTAAAAATTTGAGGCTCATTTTCCAACAAGAATGTCAGAAAATTCGATCCAAAGGAAGTAGTTATCCTTTGACGTTTACTACGTCTTGGATTTTTCTAATTCAACATACTTTCCTTTGCTTCTTTCCGAGTTCCCGAGTTCGCTTAGATATTCCACTAGACAACTCACATTCCTTTTTATATGGATAAATATTCTCAAAGAATTTAATATTATCCGATTCAATTACCGTATTAATATGAATATCGGAATTTTCTTATTTATGAACCAGAAAATAATATGCCTTACTATTTGTTGCATATCCTATAAAAATATAATCAATAATTTTCGGTCCGATCTTTATCCCTTTGGATTTAGGAACTTGCACTTTAGCTAAGTACCCCTACACTTTAAAATATTTAAGTTGGGCTTCCTTACATTCTATTTTTCATATGGAATGGATTGCGTCTTGCTATGGGGAATTCGATTGAGTATACGGTTATCTGAAAGAAAAACTTTCTTCCCACAAGTTCTGGGGTAAACTAGAACTTATCAACAAGAAATTCATCATCTCCTTTAACGTTCTATTCTTTCTTTCTGCAATTCCATTAGATTGCGGTGACTAAGGGCCTGTCATTTGATGAATAGTATCATATTCCAAACATATTTCTTCAAAAGGAGATTCAAATTTGACGCTCCTATTACGTTGTAGAGCCAACTATAAGAACTTGTTGTTTGTGTCACGACAGATTCAGAGTTAATAAATGGTGAAATTTTTAATCTTCAAACCAATCTGACACATTCATCATTAATAAACGGTGAAGTTTTTAATCTTCAAACCGAGTAACATCTGATACAACTAGATCAAATAAACAGTGAAATTTTTAATCTTCAAACTGAATAATAAATTGGGGTAGAAAATCACTAAGATTTTAATCTCTAAAACAGGTATAAAGTCACTTAGACTTTAATTTCCGACAAATGAGTAAAAAGTCACGAAGACTTTAGTTTCAATGAACGAGTATAAAATCACACAGATTTTGATCTCGAAGCAGGAATAGAAAATCATGAAGATTTTATTCTCTATAACGGGTGTAGAAAATTACGAAAATTTTAAATTCAAATGATTTAGGTCTTCACCCTTCTGCCTATCAAAAGTTTGCTCCGTAGTCGTGTATTTTAACTTCTGTTATCAGTAATTTCTCAACAATGTAGTACTAATTGTTATTTCACGTAAAAATAGAAGTACTGAAACACATAACCTTGGTTGACGAAGTTATCTATCATTAACGTCCAAGGAATCTGATCACGTGAAGAGAAGAAGTTTTGTGCCTCTTCCTTCTCATTGCCATGCTTGATAAACATATGTTGACTGTTGATTTTCATAACTTTTTATAAGTTTCCGACGGTAACATCACAATAATGGGCACTTGAACAACAGAGACAACTTATTTATTCGCATGGGTTTCATCATTTTTAGTGCCATATCCAAATAGTGACACTGCTTTTAGTGCCTTGAAAATGGTGGCATCCGATTCTTGTAATGACTATTCCAATTGCAAGATACATTTTCCTCAACAAAATATTCTCCTGAAGCAAATGACTAATTGAGGCAGATTGCATCTAAGCACATCCATAGCACTTTCGGTCGTTTTTATCCATGGAAAATAAATGACCATACTGTTTCCAAAACCTTTTTCATTTCATTCATCCAGCAAAATTTTCATTTGAAACTAACAGACTCTAGTCTGATTTTTGGAGACTCAAAGATGAACACTGAAAAAAGATTTTAATTCCTTAAGATTGTTAGTAGTACTGTGTTCAAAATCAGAAAATCAGAGAAGTAAACATACGTTAGTTTAATAAACAAAGCTGTTTACCGTAAAAATAGTAACAACAATTAAATTTATAAATGGGATTCTAAAAATACGTGATCTATTCCCGAGCTAGTTGTTAAAGCAGTTAATGCTAAGAACATAAAGTATTATGATGAAAAAGCGAGTTAAAATGAGGCAATAACCAAACCAAAGGGGTCTATTGCCCGGATGCAAAGTAAGTCGACGGGGACCTCGGGGACGAGGTTCGAGCCGAGCTCGAGCTACTGAGGGCAATCGGGAATGGGATAAGATGCGGAGATATGATTAAACAAAGCTCTATGTTACCAATATTGAGCAAAGTAGTGAAGAACAAGTAAGAAAACAATAAGCGCTAAGGCGGCCTCGGGCCAGTGAGAATGAACAACTTAGAAGAAAAGAGAGAGAGAGAGAGAGAGAGAGAGAGAGAGAGAGAGAGAGAGAGAGAGAGAGAGATATTATTGCACTTGTGAATAAATGGAGCAACATCAATCCCCTACAAGGTAGGGTGAGTCCCCTTTATATAGGAAGGGAACTCGGCTATGGGTACATATGTATTAATTACAAAATACGGAGAAGGGATGACTTGATGCAATGCCTCAGCGTAGTCTCTGGATAGGCTGTCCCTGTCAGACTCAGCCATGTGTCTCGGGAACTTTCCTTTTATGCCCTGGCCTCGACCTCCGCCTTCTTCGAATTGGGCCCCGACAAACCCCGAGGGAGAGGACTAAGTCGTGACCTCGTGCTCTCAGGGTCTCAAGGCATTTCCCCGAGATGGATTGATAGCGAGAAATCAGGCCCTCTGATTTTACTACGTATAGATAGTCTCCGCGTTTCTCAGAATGAAGCGATCAGAGATGACTATGACCACTGACTCCTAGAGCTCCTCAAGGCGACATTACACTAATGACTCGAATCGTGGTGCAATCTTTATGATAGATGGCATATCTCATAGACTCATGCCCAATACACTGTCATTTTTTCTCTTCAAGGTAAAAGTACTGCCGCTGATTTAGTTTTTCAAGGATGCAGTAATTGCATTCATCGGTCAATCTTCCAAAGCCTCGATGACTGTGTCGCAATCTCCTATAAATGAGGGCGTTTTGGCATTGTTTTTCCTATCCCAGTGCCTTTGTTGGCTTGCTTGCCTTTTCCTTCTTATCATCTTCTTTTACTCTTGAACATCATGTCAGGGGCTTATGACCTTAAGGTCGCTTGGAGGAGTTCCCTTAGACTGCATCGTGGCCTTCTACGGGGTCCTCCCTTCGTTGAACATAAGCGTGCTGTCCCGCTATTGCTGTGGTCGTCAGTATACTGGCCCTTGCTGCTGCTGCTGGCTCGAGGTGATGAGGGACGGGGAGCCGGTTTCCCCTTCATGTAGACAACTATTTGTATTATGCACAACCGCTCACTCTCCTACTCGGGCCTGGTGTGTCACTTCATCCTTAGGGCTTTTTCTTTCCTGAGGGATAAGGTGGCCCTACCAGTTATCGAGGTTGAGGCCCACCGAATCTTCAACTTTTGGCTTTGGCGGGCTGTGTCTCTTTTCTCTGCCTTCTATGCTTCCCCTTCTTTTCCTCTTCTTTGTCTTCTCCGGTGGGGATCCCTTAAGAGATTGAGCTGGGAGCCTAGATAAGGTGGAGGTCTAAGGAGTCACCCTCAAGGATACGTGCTCGAGGGTACGGCACCCGAGGATGCTGTTATCGGAGATAGATTCTCGAGGGAGGATCGGGCGTTCGGGTTTCATCACATGTACATCCTTCCGCCCTCCACTTTAGGTGTAGACTCCTGTAGGCTTTTGTAATTGTATGTAACAACCCCTCGAGGGCTGCTTTGTACGCGAATTTTTATGAATAAGAATATACTTTGCCGACTTCTTCTTTACTTACTTTTTTTTTTTTCTGTATGCTCTCGTGCCCTTTGAGGCTCTTTGAATGCCTTCTTTTATTTGTTGGCCACTGATATCTGACTTGGGCGTGAGCGTTCATTCTGATCTTCTGCTGGTTGAAATGGCTCTCCTCCGACCTATCATCATACTTCGGACCAATCTTGGCTTTATCTGATAGGTCCGGGCTATCGAGGGCTTCCGAGTTGTTTGGGGATCATGCGTCGAATTCTGGGGCCTTTGGGAACGTTATCCCGGATAAAGGTCATCTTCGGGTACCCGAGGGTCCCTATTGATCTTGATGTAGTAACCCATTTAGAATGTATCGGATTGACTTCTGCTGAGGAGTTTTCTTGTATTTGGGCGCTTTCTCGGACATTCATGGATATTTCACGATCGGAGCTTCATGTATTTATTACTCTTTTCAGGAAGAGGGGATCACGAGGCCAGGTGCTTGCCTTGCATCAAGTGTCGGTGTTTAAAGCTTACCAAGGCCCGAATTCTTTAGGCCGGGTGTTCTTGACGTAGAGTACTACTTCGAGCATGGAGATAATACGAACGACCCCTTGAGTCTTGACTTCTCGTTGGAGGATGCTTTCTGGATCGTGTATCGACCCATCAATTTGTATCGAGGCTATTAGCTTCCCTGGGCTTGCCTCGGGCGGGCGAATCGTGGCTGCTTCTCGTATATATGTGGGGCGACTTCAGCTCCTTGGCAAGATTTCGCTACTTTTTGATAGCCGCCTTTCTGCTTTGGCACGTGGTACTTCATTTCCTTAGGAGCAAAAAGTGTTGGTGCGCGCCTTTGTCTTGACCTGTTAGTTTCACCATAGTCATGGGAACCACTTCGAGGCTAATCTGGCAGGCGACAGGGGGCGCTACTCTTGGTGATAGGAAACCGGGGGATTTTACTCTGGAGACGGCATCCTTGATAAGAGAGGAACACCTGGAGATGGCGAGGAGGTAACACTACAGGTTCTTTCCCCAGATGAGGGCATTGTGGATTCCACTGATGGGTTGTGATTTCACTGTTGTTGCTACTGCTACTGCTACTGCTTGTTGACCTCCTTATTACACTGTGTCAAAATAAAAGAAACTAGACTAATCTATGACCTATGAATTACAAAAGTCCTATCTATGTCTTGATCTTGCGGTTCTTGTTGCCTTGAACTTGTATCCTTCCGATGGAATTCTTACGTTGTTCCCTTGAACTGTGATCGGAGATGTTTTGCCATTCCTCCGATTGATGCTTGACTGCTGAAATTTGAAATATATGCCTCTATTCTCTAGGCGGGCTCCTGATTGTTGACACTTAAAAAGCATTCCCTTGTTCTCCAAATGGGCTCCTGACTTCAACAAAATAGACAAACAAAGAAAATTTTCTACCCCAGTTTGGTGGCTGGGCACATCATGTTATCAAATATTAAAATTTTGAAAGCTAAAATTTGAATTGTACTCCTCTTGTTCTCCAGGTGGGCGCCTAATTGCTGAAACTTGAAAAGTATTCCCTTATTCTCCAAGTGGGCTCCTGATTGCTGAACTTGAAAAGTATTCCCTTGTTCTCCAGGTGGGCTCCTGACTTCAACAAAATAGGCAAACAAAGAAAATTTTCAGCTCCGGTTTGGTGGCTGGGTACATCATGTTATCAGATATTAAAAATTTGAAAGCTAAAATTTGAATTGTACTTCCCTTGTTCTCCAGGTGGGCGCCTGATTGCTGAAACTTGAAATGTATTCCCTTGTTCTCCAGATGGGCTCCTAATTGCTGAACCTGAAATGTATTCCCTTGTTCTCCAGGTGGGCTCTTGATTGCTTCACTTAAAATTTATTCCCTTATTCTCCAGGTGGGCTCCTGATTTCAACAAAATAGGCAAACAAAGAAAATTTTCTGCCCCAGTTTGGTGGCTGGGCACATCATGTTATCAAATATTAAAATTTTGAAAGCTAAAATTTGAATTGTACTTCCCTTGTTCTCTAGGTGGGCGCCTGATTGCTGAAACTTGAAATGTATTCCTTTGTTCTCCAAGTGGGCTCCTGATTGCTGAACTTGAAATGTATTCCCTTGTTCTCCAGGAGGGCTCCTGATTGCTGAACTTGAAAAGTATTCCCTTGTTCTCCAGGTGGGCTCCTGACTTCAACAAAATAGACAAACAAAGAAAATTTTCTGCCCTTAGTTTGGTGGCTGGGCACATCATGTTATCAAATATTAAAAATTTGAAAGCTAAAATTTGACTTGTACTTCCCTTGTTCTTCAGGTGGGCGCCTAATTGTTGAAACTTGAAGTGTATTCCCTTGTTCTCCAGGTGGGCTCCTGATTGCTGAAGTTGAAATGTATTCCCTTGTTCTCCAGGTGGGCTCCTGACTTCAACAAAATAGACAAATAAAGAAAATTTTCTACCCCAGTTTGCACTAGGAAGATTTGTGAGTTGTTAGCAAAATGTAAATCACCTAAGCTATTGATGCAATGATGAGAGTAAAACTAAAGACTTGACTGGAGTGTATGATCCTGTGAGTAACACCAAGGACATTTGACTAGCAAATTCATCAGACTAAGATTTAGATCTTAGTAAGAAAATCATCAGACTAGGTCTTTTGTTATCTTGTTATCTTAGGAGAAAGCTTCATCAGACTAAGATTTTTATCCTAGGAGAAAGGTCATCAGACTAGGTTTTCTATCTTAGGATAAAGATTCATCAGACTAAGATTTTAATCCTAGGAGAAAGTTCATCAGACTAGGTCTTCTATCTTAGGAAAAAAAATTCATCAAACTAAGATTTAGATCCTAGGAGAAAGTTCATCAGACTAGGTCTTCTATCTTAGAAAAAAAAATCATCAGACTAAGATTTAGATACTAGGAGAAAGTTCATCAGACTAGGTCTTCTATCTTAGAAAAAAAATTCATCAGACTAAGATTTAGATCCTAGGAGAAAGTTCATCAGACTAGGTCTTCTATCTTAGGAGAACAATTCATCAAACTAAGCTTTTGATCCTAGGCGAAAGTTCATCAGACTAGGTCTTCTATCTTAGGAGAACAATTCATCAGACTAAGATTTTGATCCTAGGAGAAAGTTCATCGGACTAGGTCTTTTATCCTAGGAGGAAAAAATGTGAAAAGCAGCGGCAGCATTTTATGCACACTAGCAAGACAAGCAAGGGCAAGGATTTGAGAAACTTCCCTTTTGTCGGCTCTCCACTTCTTCCTTTTCTTTTTCTTTCTTTTCTTTTCTTTTATTTTTTTTCTTTTTTTTTAATTGTTGAACCAACTTTCTTGCACTACTTTGTCCCTGTTCCAAACAAAGAAAACTTGTGAGTTTAAAATGTGGTGGTTAGTTTGTGGCCTTGAACTTTAAAGGAGGTTGCTTCTGCACTTTGCCAAGATGACTGATTTCCAGTTGAAGACCTTGCTCGTTTATGGACTAACCCCTTTCTCTATCATCTTCATCACATAAAATACCTTTTCTCCATTCAAACCCGATATCCTCTATTTATTGCATTGCATGAACTGGCATCCCAAAGCACGTCTATTGCCCCCCACTCCGTGTATATGATGTTCTTTCTTGACTTAACCACTGGCCTCGACCTTGAAGTTTATTGTTTCTTTACTCGTCATGATAACTTATTCCCACTTGACGACCTTGCTTACCACTTTCTTTGTTACCTTTAACGCAGAAAATATCTCTGATCCATTCACCAAACACCCTCCATCTGACATGTACCAAACCTTTCGTGTTTCACCGAAAATACCTTTGATCCATTCACCTAAGCCCTTCATTTGTTGTGTTGTTCATGAATTGATACATACCAAACCTTTGTATTTCACACGAATCCCAAAGCATGTCAATTGGCACCCACTCAAGATGTATGTTGTTCTTTCTTGACTTAAACCCCTAGTCCGGTCCTTGAGGCCTACAACTCCCCTATTTTCCATGATAACTTTGACTTCTACTTGGAAGGTCTTTCTTGTCGCTGGTTTAACACTCTTTTATCAAGATTAGCACAGGAAATACTTTTGATCTATTCTCCCTAACCCTTCATCTATGGCATTGTTCATGAAGTGACATATGTCAAGCCGTTGCATTTCACAAGGATCCCAAAGCATGTTGATTGTTGCCAACTCAGTGTGCCTGCTGTTCTTTCCTAACTTGACGCCTTGATGTGTTCACCAAATCCCGTTTTGTTTAATTGGAAAGCTTGGTGGTAAATTTTGAAGTCGTCTCACTTGTTATGACCAGACAAACTCAAGAGGAGGAAAGAAACGGGACAAAAGGAATATAGTAGGAGGACAATGAAAGAGATGATTCCTAACAAGAAAACTACAAAGTAGAAACCTATCGGATGTGGATACCGACTCTAATGACCTTTACATGCACCTGTAGCCTATTCTGTTTAGCAAATCTGATGCTCGGCTCTTGTTGTACCTTTTCGCTGTGAAACTGGGCGTCAATGCTCCGCTTACCCGATCTGACTCACAGTCCTTATTCGACTTGTAGTGCCCGAAGGGTTTTCATCATCAAGCCTCTCTTATTTGGTCTTTCTCTCGTCTTACCGTCGCCTCATGGTGCCCGTGAAGGTTTTCACCAATAAGACTCTCTCATTTTTCATTTCTCTCATCTTTTATCGCTTTGGGGTACCATGAGGGTTCTCATCAATAAGACTCTCATCCTTTATTTCCTTCGTTTAGACCGGAGTGTTGCCCTTGACATGAATCACCTCTTCTCGCTTGACTCGACATTTCTTGAAGACTAATCAGAAGGTCTTTCTTTGGACCGTAATGTGGCCTTTTGGATAAGGCTAGAAAGAAAGGGCATTAAAGGCTCGAAACAATTCAAATGGGTTCAAAGTTACAATTTTCGAAATCAAATTTCTTACAAAAACCATAACTTCTGCCTCAGTTTCTTGCTTGGGGACTTTTGGATTTTTATTTTTGTGTGATTGAACCTCAGGGAGAGGCTGCCTACTTACCCTTTCAGGATCAAGTCAAACGTAGTTCAGGCCTTAAAATTACTTCGTTGTTGCGATCTTTCCTTTCTTCCACTTTTCCTTTTATTTCTTTTCTTTTCCTTCTCTTTCTTTTTCTTTTCTCTTTTTTCTTTTCTTTTCTTTTCTTTTCTTTTCTTTTCCTTTTTTTCTTTTTCTTTTTCTTTTCTTTTCATTTTTTTTTCTTTTCCTTTCTTTTGTCTTTTGTTTTTCTTTTTCTATTTCACTGTTTTTCTCTTGTTTCTTCACTTACTTTCCCTGCTCGGGCTTACGAGTTTTATTATTGATTCCGAAAGAGGGGTATGAGAGAAAATAACTGAGTCTCAAAGGGGTAACAAAGGATAAAGTGTTTGGATAGCAGAACAAAATGCCTTCGTCGTTCCAATCTCCAAAACATGCCAAGTACAAACTACACAATTAAACAAGCTAAGGAAAACATACATAACATCCTTTGATTAATAACCATATTCACATATTTGCCTTCTACATTAGTCAATTACCCAGCACCATTGGACAACAAACATGGTACCACGAACGGCCCTTGTAAACTTGGAGCACTTGCCTTTGGCTTCAAACCGATGTGGCAGGATGCATTTTAACAGTATTCCTTTATGTTCTATCTTCCCCAGTTTCACACAATTTGGGATCGAAGTGATCTGAAAATGCCTTTACTTATTTCCCTCAAATGCCCCTATCCTTTTCGATATTGCTTCATTACTAAATTGACTTTTAAAATCGAGCTGAGAATTATGCGTGCATGTCATGTCACTAGAAGCAGCATGAAAAGAACTGTAGAAGGAGAAGAGAACTAAACAAAATGACTAGAAATGGCAGGAAACAGAGAATTGCATTAGACTGATGGTGAAAGGGTTTAAACAACAAAACAAGCAAACTAGACTAGGGTTACAACCCTTGAACAAAACTAGACAGCACTAAACAAGCAATTATGACTAAACAAACAAGGCAAAGTGAAAGGATAGAAGGGTTTGAGTCACAAGACAATATCCTGATTACAACCCTGAAATAACCCGAACAACAGAAATGACAACAAAATAAACCACCAAAAACTCCATTCTGACTGACCAAGAAATGGAGCGTCTCCCCAATTACCAAGCACGGCATCTTTAGCCACTGAGTTTCACACCAATGTTGTTGAAACCATCACAAGTCTTCATCACGTTATTCTTAGCAAACTGCTTTTGGGTTCCTTTTGCCGGCTCGTTCTCACGATCAACCTCTAATAGCGCTGAAACCTTAGTAGCATGCAAGGATCTCAGAAGAGTTCTCATGTTCCTTTTATATTACTCATAAAATTTGAGATTAAATCTTAACTACAAATGCCAAGTATATTTTTTATATTTTTCATAAAAATTAAAATACACAAATAAAATGCAAACAATTAACATAAGATATCACAAAAATCCACGAAATTATAAATAATGAAACGAAATTATTTTGTTTGAATTTCTGGGAGTAATTCGTATAGGGAAAAAATCACGTGCTCACAGCCAGGCCAAGCGCGGAGGCCCCATCAAACAGCTCTCACCAAGGATCACACTTAAGAGACCCCGGATCTGTCCCATCGGTTCTAGATCTGTGAGGACCTCGCCAAATACCAAAACATGTCTGCCCGATCGAAAGCAACAACGGAAAAAAGGTACAGGAGACCTTAGCCAAGGCGCTCATCTCCTCTAAAGCTCGAGCCTTCACTTGAGCCCTTAACTCCTCGCAAGCAACTCTGATGCAGTTGACGTCAACTTTGAGGTACTCCAAGGCCTTCGCCTTTTTCTGAAACTGATATGGAAAAAGGGAATTAGCCTTAAGTTTAGAAAAGAGAGAAGATCATTCTATAGGAAATTACATGCCCCATCAAATAGCTCTCATAGTTTGAGCTCCGGTACGCCTTATATAGCCAATACTGCAGCTCAACTTCCTTCTCCTTGCTAAGGAGCCTAAGGGATTCGCCCTCATCCAGAATTTTCTGGAGCTTGGCCCCATGAAGGAGCAACTCAGACCTAAGACTATCACTGTGATAACCAGAAGGGTCATCACCGCATTTTTCCATTTTTTCGCGCTTCTGAGGCCTTCGAATACCCCACTTGTGCTTACCTCGATTTGTGTGTGCAGTCCGGGCACGAAGCCGGAATTTTTTTTTATGTTAAATTATTTGAATTCTGTGAAAAATCTGAAGAATTATGATATTAATATTGATGTAGTTGACTTTGGTCAACATTTTGGATAAATGGACCCGGACCCGTGATGTGATGGTCCTGGGAGGTCCGTAGAAAAATATGGGACTCAGGCATATGCCCGGAGTCGAAATCCAAGGTCCAAAACCCCGGTAAAAGAATTTTTTTCTATTAAATTATTTTCTGAAATTATTAAGGAAAAATAGAAATGAAAATGAGTTAGAAAATAAAGGTATTGGGCTCATATTTTGGTTCCGACGCCCGATACAGGTCTTAAATATGCGTTAAGCGCTTCTTATGAAATTTGGTTGAAATCGGACGTCATTTGACGTGTTTCGGACTACGAGTTCCAAGTTAGAAAGTTAAAGAACTTTAAAATGAAAATCATGAGTTTTGAGGCTCGATTCTATGTAAATGATGTTATTTTGGCGATTTGATCGCGTGAGTAAGTCCGTAGGATGTTGTTGGAGTTATGTGTATGTTTGGTTTGGAGCCCCGAGGGCTCAGGTGAGTTATGAGTAGGTCCCGAGAGACCTTAGGCATAAAAGTATCAGGTGTTGCAGTGTTGCAGGCCCCAGCGCGGCCGCGATCATTTCCGCGCGGTCCGCGCTGGAAGCCACGCGGCCGCGGTACATTTCTATGCGGTCCGCGTGGAAAGGTTCAGAGAGGCCATTGACTTAAGTTCGACCAGCGCGGCCGCGGTGCATTTTTGTGCGGTCCGCGCTGGGAGATCCAAAGAAAGCACAGGTGCAAGTCCACCAGCGCGGCCGCGCACCAAAATCGTGCGGTCCGAGCTGGGTAGATTCAGAGAGTTGCCCCCCCCCCCCTTCCTTGGCGCGCCCGCAGGACATTTTTGTGCGGTCTGCGCCGGGCCTTCAGTGAAGCATATAAATTCAAGATTTTCAGTCATTTTACACTTTTTCAAGACCTAAAAACATAATAGGCGATTTCCCAAACGATTCTTCTTCTTCAAAACGATTGGTAAATGATTTTTAACTTATTTTCTTTACTCCTTATCATCCTTAAACATAATTTCAACTTCAAAACAAAGATTTTAAATAGAGGAAATTGGGAACTTAGGGTAGGACCTAGGGTTTCTAAAATTGGGGGTTTTTTTTTTACCTCTATTTGGGGTCCGATTCCAAAATAAATTATATAGTTGAGTCCCTGAGGGAATGGGTAACTGGGTCTTGGTTCGAACCTCGGATTTTGACCATGTGGGCCCGGGGGCATTTTGGGAATTTTTGAGTAAGACTTTGGAAAAATCATTTTATACATTTAAGTTGATTCAATTATCATTTGTTGATACATTCAAGTAATTTGTGACTAGATTCGAGCGATTTTGTGGTGAATTCGAGGGGTAAAGCTATTCTAGAGGCTTGAGTGGACTTTTGGAGCATTTGAGGTAAGTGTTTGATCTAACTTTGCCTTGAGGGAATAGGATTAGAGTATTACAAATTGCTATTTGCTAAATGATCGAGTGCGGTGTATAGGCGTGGTGACCAGTGTCTACACACCGGAGTCTAGCATGACTGTGGGTCTTTGTTTGTACTTGTTTTTTAGATAATTTGGAACTCTTCTAATCTAATTAATGATAACTACATAATGTGAAGAGCTTGAGAATAAACCATGAAATATTTATACTTTGGAGCGTTGTCTCGAACGATAAATACCATTGAGTAAGAGATGAAAGTATTGAAAGGAGTTGTGATTGATCCCTTGCTGGGATTATAAAATATACTAAATATTTTCCCTTGCCGGGATGTGAAAATTAATGATGTTGTTCCCTTGCCAGGATTTGGTTGTTAATTGTGTTATTCCCTTGCCGGGACATTTCTTATTATTGTCTATTTTCCTCTTGCCCGTTTGGTTGTGACTTTTGTTTGGGTGAGGAAGAGTGTAACGCACGAAGGGTCATTCCGTGCTATTTTTTATTATATTTGCACGAAGGGTCAATCCGTGCTATGTTTTGACTAATTATGCACGAAGGGTCATTTTGTGCTATGCTTTGACTGTTTATGCACGAAGGGACATTCCGTGCTCTAATTTGATTATATTTGCACGAAGGGTCATTCCGTGCCATGAAATGAGAGTCATGTGAGGGAAAGCACGAAGGGTGATGCCGTTCATTTTATTCATATGCTTTGGGTGAGAACGAGAGTAAAAGCACGAAGGGTGATGCCGTGCAACTATTGAATTTTTATTCTTTGATAAATACTGTTGTGCCCTGTTTCTTAATTACGCTGATGAATTTTATATTCAAATTGTACTCCCCCACAACATGTTTCCCTCCCTTTTTAATTGTCTAGTTTCGGTATTTTTTTCCTTTTATTGCATACATGTATATAGGATTGTACAGGTTGATTTTGGTAGTCAGGTCTAGCCTCGTCACTACTTCGCCGGGGTTAGGCTAGGCACTTACCAGCACATGGGGTCGGTTGTGCTGATGCTACACTCTGTGCATTTCTTTGTGCACAGATCCAGGAGCAGCTTTTGGGCAGCAGCAGTAGGATTACTATCAGGGAGCTATCTTCAGTCCAGGGACTCTCGAGGTAGCCTAGCTGACGTTTGCAGGCTGAAGTCCCTTTCCTTTATTTTAGTTTGTTTTCATTGTACCGAAACAGACATATGTATTTTTCTTCATCCAGAGTTGTTTGTAGTATTCTATAGTAGTCCGTGAGCTAGTGACACCAGGTTTTGGGTAGTAATGTGTTTCAAACTTCCGCATTTTTATATCATTTTGTTAAACTTAAAGTCTTCCGCACCTATTTAATTGTTGTTAGAATATTATATTGTTGAGGTTGGATAGAGAGTGTTTAATGTTTGGCTGTCCTAGCTCCGTTAGTAGGCGCCATCACGACGCCCGATAGTGGGAAAAATCTGGGTCGTCACAATTTGGTATCAAAGCTCTAGGTTGCATAGGTCTCGCTACTCACGGTCAAACTTAGTAGAGTCTGAGGGATTGGTACGGAGACTTTTGTATTTATCTCCCAGAGGCTACGAAGTTAGGAAACGTTTCATTTTTATTCTTTCTTGTCATACGAATCTGTTTCTCAAATACTGATTGTCCTTCTACTCTATTCTTTCGCAGATGGCGAGAACACATGCATCATCTTCTACCACGCAGCAGCCCGAGCCCCCAGCAGCAACTCCTGCGAGGGGCAGAGGCAGAGGCTGTGCCAGAGGCCGTGGTAGGGCCAGAGCTCAGCCCCAGGTAGCAGTTCCAGAGGTGGAGCCTTATATTGATTATGATGAGGAGGTTCCATACCTAGCAGCTCATGTGGGCCCAGCTCAAGTCCCGGGAGGGGTTATGTTCACCCCGGATCTTCAGGATGCTCTAGTCCGACTGGCAGGCTTTATGGACAGTGTTACTAGAGCGGGTTTACTGCCAGTAGCACCAGCCACTTCTCATGCTGGAGGAGGGGTTCAGACTCCTGCTATGCGTACTCCGAAGCAGGTAGCTCCCTGGACTCAGGTTCCAGTGGTTCAGCCCGCAGTTGCAGCTCAGACAGGTATTACAGCTCAGGCCGGTGATGGAGCAACCATATCTTCGGATGCTTTGTGGAGACTTGATCGATTCTCCAAGCTTTTCGCCACCACTTTCAGCGGTGCTTCATCGGAAGATCCCCAGGATTTTCTATTCAATTGTCATGAGATTCTTAGGACTATGGGTATAGTGGAGACCAACACGGTCGATTTTTGCACCTTGAGGCTTGCAGGATCCGCCAAGACTTGGTGGAGAGATTTTTGCCTATCTAGACCAGCAGGGTCTCCAGTTTTGTCATGGGATCAGTTCGCAGAGCTGTTCTTGGAGAAGTTTCTCCCCGTCACTCAGCGGGAGGCACTTTGTAGGCAGTTTGAGCGCCTCCAGCAGGGCTCTATGACAGTTACACAGTATGAGACTAGATTTGTGGATTTGGCACGCCATGCAGTTATGATACTCCGTACAGAGCGAGAGAGGGTCCGGAGATTCATTGATGGATTGATTCAATCGATCCGTCTTCAGATGGCCATGGGAGTGGGTAGTGATATTTCCTTTCAGAAGGTGGCCAATGCAGCCCGCAGAGCTGAGATGGCCCTCACTCGGGGAGGTGGTCAGGTGTCGGACAAGAGGCCTCGTCACTCTGGTAGATTCAGTGGTACCTCATCTGGAGGTAGGGATTCTTATGGTAGAGGTCAGGCACCGAGGCCCTTTCAATCTGTGATCCATGTTTCTCATGGTGCTCCAGGCAGCGGAGGTTCTCAGCAGTATTATTCAGATCAGTAGCCTATCAGTGCACCCCCACTTCAGAGCTTCAGGGGAGGACATTCAAGCCGACAGGGCCAGCAGTCGTAGCAGCCGAGATCTTATTATAGGTGTGGTGACCCCGATCATATTGTGAGGTTTTTCCCTCGAGCATCGGGCAGCTCTCAGCAGTAGGTTCCTCGCCCTACGATTCAAGCAGTAGGTGATCCACAGCCCGCCCAGCCAGCTAGAGGCGGGGGTAGGGATCATAGAGGTTGAGGTAGGGACCGTAGACGTGGATCTCGGACCGGCAGAGGCAGATGACAGCCAGTGATTGATCGTCCTAGAAATGCAGTTCAGGAAGGTGGGGCCCAGCCCCAGTGTTATGCTTTGCCAGCCAGGCCAGAGGCTGAGCCTTCCGATGCAGTTATTACAGGTACTATTCTGGTCTGTGATAGGGATGCTTCAGTGCTATTTGACTCTGGGTCTACATATTCATATGTGTCATCTTATTTTTCTCCCTACATGGCTATTCCTAGTGATGCCTTGGGCATTCCTGTATATGTATCTACACCAGTGGGTGATTCTATAGTGGTCGATAGAGTCCATCGTTCCTGTGTAGTGGTATTTGAGGGTCTTGAGACCCGTATTTATCTATTGCTTCTAGACATGGTTGATTCTGATGTCATATTGGAGATGGATTGGTTGTCCCCGTATCATGCGATCTTGGATTGTCATGCCAAGACCGTGACCTTGGCTTTACCAAACTTGCCCCGATTGGAGTGAAGAGGGACCCCAGGACATACCACTCATAGTGTCATTTCATATGTTAAGGCTCGACGCATGGTCGAGAAAGGGTGTTTAGCTTATTTGGCATATGTTCATGATTCCAGCATGGAGGTTCCTTCTATTGATTCAGTTCCTATTGTTCGGGAGTTTCGAGAGGTTTTTCCTTCAGACCTGCCGGGTATGCCGCCCGACAGGGATATTGATTTTTGTATTGATCTGGCCCCAGGCACACAGCCTATTTCTATTCAGCCGTATCGTATGGCCCCGCCAGAGCTGAAGGAGATAAAGGATCAGTTGCAAGATTTGCTTGAGAAGGGTTTCATCAAGCCTAGTGTTTCTCCTTGGGGTGCGCCAGTTCTATTTGTGAAGAAAAAGGATGGATCGATGAGAATGTGCATTGACTACCGTCAGTTGAACAAGGTGACGATAAAGAACAAGTATCCACTGTTGAGGATTGATGATTTGTTTGACCAGTTGCTGGGTGCGAAGGTGTTTCAAAGATAGATTTGAGATCGAGCTATCATCAGCTAAGGATTAGGGCGTCTGATGTCCCTAAGACAGCATTTCGCACTCGGTACGGGCATTATGAGTTTTTGGTCATGTCATTTGGGTTGACCAATGCCCCAACAGTGCTTATGGAATTGATGAACCGAGTGTTTAGGCCTTACTTGGACTTATTCGTGATAGTCTTTATTGATGATATTCTTGTGTACTCCGGCAGTCAGGAGGAGCACGAGCAGCACCTCAGAGTGGTTCTTCAGACTCTGAAGGATAGCCAGTTGTATATCAAGTTCTCTAAGTACGAGTTCTGGTTGAGTTCAATTGCATTTCTGGGTCATGTAGTATCAGCAGCGGGCATTCAGGTAGACTCGAATAAGATTGAGGCAGTCAAGAATTGGCCTCGACCAGCTTCAGCTACTGAGATTCGAAGTTTTTTAGGGTTAGCCGGTTATTATCATCGATTTGTGGAGGGATTCTCATCTATAGCAGCCCCGATGACCAGATTGACCCAGAAGGGTGCCCAGTTCAGGTGGTCACACGAGTGCGGGGAGAGCTTTCAGAAGCTCAAGACAGCTCTGACTACGGCACCGATATTGGTTTTGCCCACAGGTTCAAGGCCTTATTAAGTTTATTGTGATGCTTCCCACATTGGGCTTGGCGCAGTATTGACGCAGGATGGCAGGGTCATTGCTTATGCTTTGAGGCAGTTGAAGATTCACGAGAAGAATTACCCAGTCCATGATCTAGAGTTGGCAGCCATTGTTCATGCTTTGAAGATTTGGAGGCATTACTTATATGGTGTGACGTGTGAGGTATACACTGATCACAAGAGTTTGCAATACTTGTTCAAGCAGAAAGAGTTGAACTTGAGACAGCGAAGATAGTTAGNGTGGTGGCGGATGCATTGAGTAGGAAGTCAGCCAGCATGGGTAGTCTTGCTTATGTTCCGGTCATCCAGAGACCGCTTGCTTTGGATATTCAGGCCTTGCCCAATCGGTTTGTGAGGTTGGACATTTCTGAGCCTAGCCGACTTTTAGCTTGCACTATCGCTCGTTCTTCATTATTGGAGCGTATCCGTGATCGGCAGTTTGATGATCCTTATTTATGTGTCCTGAGAGACA
>MU712023.1:120921-132912 GCA_026770625.1 Nicotiana glauca | reverse complement strand
ATATATATATATATATATATATATATATATATTGCTGCGGGGTGCAGCCCGATCCATAAATATATAATCCTCACAACCAGGCCCTCGGCCTCTCTCAGTCATTAACGTCACACTCAGACCCTCGGTCGTTCTCAGTCATTACCTCACAATCAAGCCTTCGGCCTCTGTCATCCATCAACCTCACAAGTCACTCGGACTACCGATCAAAAATAGTGGATTCAGCTCAAGAATATCATTTATAATGTCAAAATTGAGTAAAAAGGCTGTGTTAAGAAATCAGTAAAATACAGCATGACTCGGTGCAATTATTAAGTCAAAACAGTGAGCAATAGTAGTAAAAAACCCATAAAGGTCCGAAACAGTTGGCACGAGGCCCAAATATAGCATTTAGCCCAAAACATGATAATAACGAACAATTTTCAATCAAATACGCAGTTAAATAGTCACACGGGACGGACTAAGTCACAATCCCCAATGGTGCACGACCCCACGCTCGTCATCTAGCGTGTGCATCACCTCAAAATATAGCAACGATGTGAAATTCGGGGTTTCAAATCCTTAGGACAATATTTACAATCATTACTCACCTCTATCCGGTCCAAACTCTAGCCCGCGATGCCTTTGCCTCTCGAATCAGTCTCCAATTGCTCTGAATCTAACCAAAATCAGTTCCACATCATTAATACACGCTAAAGGAACAAGGCCCAAGCGAAAATAATTGAATTAACTCAAAAATCCCAAAATTGGCTAAACCCGACTCCCGGGATCACGTCTCGGAACTCGATAAAATTTACGCCAAAATGATCCTCATCCTCCCAAGAGTCTATACATATCAAGAATACTGAAATCGTAGTTCAATTGACCCCTCAAATATTCATTTTAAAGTCTCTTAATCTCAAGCCTTAATTACCCATTTTGCACTGAATTTTTCCTAATTTTCACCACTAATTAGACCTTTAATCACATATAAACGAGTTATGAAATCAAGAATATTACCTCCAAGTGATTCCCCTTTGATTTCCTCAAAAATCTCCCTCAAAAGCTTCAATCCCATTCAAAAATGGTGGAAAACTGAAGAAGGGTCGCGGATTGGGCTATTAAAACACTGCCCATCTTTTTATAAAATTCTTCAACTTGTTCGTGATCCATAACACGCGTTCTCATAGCACTAGCTCTCCTCCCTCTATGCGATCGCGTACATCCAACCGCGTTCGCACAGAGTAAGCAATCACCCACTTCTACACGCGCCCACATTGTGCGTTCCCGTACAACCTCATGCGACTGCACTGCTTTGACTCCTCTCACTTCGCGATCGCGGACCAATCCTGGAGATCGCATAGCAAAAATTCTGCCGCCTCACCAAAAAACCTATGCGATCGCATTCCCGCTATTACGATCACATATAAGGAAACCAGAACCAAGAAATACAGCAGCAACAATAGTTCTTTTAAGGCCAAACACACTCCGTTAACCACCCGAAACACACTCGAGGCCCTCGGAACCTCAACCAAACATGCCAACATATCTCATAACATGATTGAAACTTGTTCCAACTTTCGGAAAGCTCGAAACAACATCAAAATACCAAATTTGCATCGGATTCAAGCCTAAGAATTCTAAAAACTTCCAAATTCCGCTTTCGATCAAAAAGTCTAACAAACCACGTCTGAATGACCTGAAATTTCGCACACACGTCACAAATCACACAACGGACCTACTCAAACTTCTGGAATTCAATTCTCACCTACAACAACAACTACAACTACCCAGTATAGTCCCACAGGGTGGGGTCTGGGAAGGGTAATATGTACGCAGGCCTTACCCCTACCCGAAAAATGCCAAAATTCTAATTTTTGCCAATTCAAGCCTAGACCTTCCACAGACCTCCAAAATACATTCCGATCATGCTCCTAAGTCCCAAATCACCTAATGTATCTAATCAAATCATAAAAATTTCAATCCGAGATTATATACTATCAAGTCAAAAACTTGGTTAAACCTTTCATATTTAAAGCTTCAAACTGAGAACTGTTCTTCCAAATCCATTTCGATTGCCATGAAAACCAAAACCAACAATTTACATAAGTCATAATACATCATGCGGGGCTAGTCATGCCCAAGAACTGGCAAGCGAAGTACAATATCTCAAAATGACCGGTCAGGTCGTTACAAATTGATGCTCTCTTTTCGTTTGCTCTACACTGCTGAAATTAGGGGGGGGGAGAGAGAGAGAGAGAGAGAGAGAGAGAGAGAGAGAGAGAGAGAGAGAGAGAGAGAGAGAGAATAAGTATGGAAAATAACTTATTCCTAGTATAAATGGATACTCATTTAATTTTTAAAGCGTATATAATTTGTAAATTTGTATATATTAGGTAATTAAATTGAAACTTGAGGAGGGAGGGTAATAAGGTTTTCAATAGTGTATAGGTATGTAAAAATCCTAATTATTTTTCACCAATTATCCCACCCTATTTAATTATTTTTTTCTTTTCTTCGTTCTTCTTCTTCCGCTTTCACGACTTTGCACACCAAAATTTCTCTACCATTATATATATTCTTCAATTCTTCTTCCAGATTCAAAGTTGATAATCACTATTAAGATGAGAAGAAAAAATGCCACTTAAGAGAATTATTATTTTTGGAGTCACCATTAAAGGTCATTCGAAGCTTCAATTTTAGAAATTGAATTTTTCAATTTTGTTAGTTGTTTGGATTAGGAGTTGGTCCAATTGATTGGGATCATCAAGGGGAGTTCAAAACTCACATTTGAAGTGATTTGGAGCAGATTTGAGCTAGATTTGAGTTGAATTTCAGAAGACGCCCAAAGAAAAAGAAGAGCCCGTGAAGCTCCATTAATAGGATTCATTTATATAATATTGTATAAGTAATGTATAAACACCTCTTATATATTATCTTATACAAGGTTGATACATTATTTACAGGTATTGTTGATACATTATTTACAAGTATTTGGTGGATTTCTCACATTTCTTCTTCATCTATATACATGGTGTATCCCTAACATTTTCACTATTGTGCTTATACATATTTATACACTTTTATACAACTATATTTATAATATAACCCTTTGTATAATACTGTATAAAGGTGTATAAGCATCTCTGACGAACTTTTTGTACGATTTTCACTTGCATTTCTTGATTAAAACTATTCTGAATCTCCATTAAATGACTTCAAACTTTGTATACAGTCTACTTAGACTAAATATAATAAGTTTAAACAATACCTACTCCAAATTTCTCACAATATCATATTCAAAATCTAACAAGATTAGCATTAAAGAAGAAGAGATTTTAGATTTCTCGTGTTTGTTTTTGAATTTTCGTAGTTGTGATAGGTATGTAGAAACTTGAGAAAAAGGGAAAATGAAAATGTTTCACGCTTGAAGATATAGAGAATAAAAAAACTGAAAAAAATTCAGATCTAAACTTATTGATATTTCGCTGCATATTTGCAAACTTGTAAGAGATCAGCTTATGGAGTGCATTATTATGTAGTCGCCTATTCTACTAGCTCCCCTACTTGCTTTCAGGGGCGACTAAAATTTCCAGAAAAAGTAGGTCGCCAATTCTACGTCGTTAGTGGTCTTTTAGTGGCGACTTAATTGACCTTCAGTGGCGACTGACGTTGCCACAAAAAAAAAATACGCATGCCGTCTATTCTAATAATTTGACTTTTAATGGCGACAATGTTGTCACAAAAAGACAAGAATTAGGAAGGTCGCTAATCGTACTGGCGCCGCTATTTAGCTTTTAGTGGCGACCAAGTAGACTTTTAGGTGGTGACCTAATCGACGTTTAGTGGCGACTAGATTTGCCACAAATAGTAGGTCTTTTATTCAACATTGGACTTTTAGTGGCGACCTAAATGACCTTTAAAGGCGATCCTAGTCTCGTCATTACCTCACCGGGGATAGGCCCTGCACTTACCAGCACATAGGATCGGTTGTGCTGATACTACACTCTGTATTCTGTGCAGATACCGGGGCAGCACTGATCGACTAAGTTGCCATGAAAGTGTTGATAAGCATTTTTCAATTGAAATGTTTGAAATATATTTAAAGTTATTTTAATAAATACTCCTTTTATTTCAATTTATATGACATACTTTTCTTATTAATCTATTACAAAAAGAATAAAATATTTTATATTCAGAAATAGTTTAATTTTAAACTTTTTATTTTATTCATTTTATCTTTAATGAGAAGCTTTTGTAGCTACATAAATATAATGACTCCACAAAGCTTGTACTTTTTAAGCATTTAGGATCGCAAGTTTAAAAGTTTTCTTTATTTCATAAACTACGTGTCAAATCAAACTATCTCATATAGTTAAAACAAGGAGTATGCACTTTTAAAGCTATTTAACATGAAAGAAGATGAATGATGAAATGGAGTTGAGAAGTTTTGTTTTGGGAAAGGCATTTTGGAAATTACAAAAAGTATTAGGGATAAAATAACAAAATATTTGGTCAAACCAAAAGTCTTATAAGTTTAAATACAAAAAATTGAAGGTGAACAACTTATAACTTTTGACTTATTTAACGTATACACATGACTTATAATGCACTTTTGGTATTTAGCAAACACGTAAATAATGATGTTGACAGTTTGTGCCGACCCGTCTTATCCTCATTGTCCTTCACCATGTCCTTCTCCTACCTCGTACAACTCTTTGAAGAGTACATGATAAGTAATGTTCTATTATTTATTTTAGAAATGGGATGTGAATTTTTCTTTTAATAACTAGAATCCCTTTTTTTCTATTCAATGTACAAATCTTTTCATTTTTCAAGCCGATCCAATCCATTTGTTCATAGAGCTATTTACTCGATCACAGATTATCAAACAAGAAAAAAATGGGTTCTTATTTTTATCTTTTAAAAGTAATAAATAAAGAATCATGTAATTTCATATGTTAGATTACTTTAACTTTAACAGAATGAGAATTTCATTCTTTAAATATACGGTAATCTATAAGGTAGTGAAGCGGGATTAAATAAAAGTTCCATTTCTTTAACGGTACATGCAAAACTCTGCGTAAAGCTATAAAGGTGTACACAATGCAGACTAGTGTTCAAAGAGCTAAGGATGAACTCGCAATGCAACCAAGATTTTAGTACATCCTACTTACAAAGTGGATTTCAATATCTGTCCAAAATTAGGTTAAGCTTGCCATGGATTCTCTTCTGCGGACTCCTACCAAGGGCGGCTCCATATAATTAGTGGCCTAAAGCCAAATTTTAATAAGAGACCTTATACTTTTTTTATTAGTACGTATACACACATATATGCAAAAAAATTAATCTTGCTATTTTTTGCATACTTGTTGTTTATAGTATATATTTTTTTAAATGACATAAAGTCTTCAACTTTGTATAGCAATATTATTATTTATATTAAAATAGGATAATTTAAAAAAATTAGATGTTAGACATGTATTTGCAATATGTTACCTTTGATATTGTTGTAAAAAATATATTTATTAATATGAAGATTTAAGTAGTTTAATTCAAAGTTTTAAAGATATTTTTACTGTTAAAGAATAGACACCTTTCTTTCTTTTTTACAAATTTTTTTGTACCTTTTTTTTTCTACAAATATTAATATTGTTTAATTTGAAATAAAATTATAAAATCCATTATTAAAAAATTTGGGGGACCTAAATCAGGGCTTTACTAGTCTCCTACTAGTGTCACTTGTCCACCCCTGACTTTCTCAATCAAATTTATAGAGTCTCACTTAAGATAAAGCAACAAGGACAACAACATTAATGGCAGTGAGTGTGTCATTTAGTTACCAAATGTGAATGAAGCTGGTTGAACAATACGTTCATGGTGGGGCAGTAGTTTGTAAATAATTATTGATCGTCAATGAGGGGCGGCCCAACAGAACTGATGGCCTAAAACCAAAATATATTAAAAAGACCCTGAAACTTCTTTTATAAAATCCATATAATATTGAGACACAAAAAACCTACATGACTTTGACCTAGTGGTGAGAACGCAACTCATGATGTATGAGTTAATCGCTCGTCGTATGGCATTGAATTCTTCCCTTAAGTGAAAATGGTAAAGGGTGAGTCCATTCCATCATGCTTTGAACCTTGCGACATTTGTCTCGAGGATTTCTTAGTTAAAAAACATGAGACACAAAAGAACTTGCTTTCTGGTGTTTGGATCAATCAAATGTGATAAAAAGGAATAGTTAATTTAGAGAATTTGAGTTTAAATTAGAAAGCAAAATCGTGATAACCATGAAAAAAGACTATACATAAAGGAAGAAAAGTAAAATTGATGAGAAGGTAAATATATGGCGAAATACATAAACGGCCCCTTTAAGTTGTCATTAACGATAAGCTGGACACTTCAACTGAACCCATTTCTAGCTATGTCAACCTTATCACTGCCGCCCGCCAAATCACCTCCACTCTTTTTTTTCAAAACTAAATAAGAAATCGTCCTAACCCACTTGATTGATACATTTCTACACGTGAAGAACCAATTCTCAAATCCAATTGCGGTGGAATTGGAAGGTTTTAGATGTCTTTTTATTTTTATATATCATATTTGGGGTAAATGAGGAAAATGAAGGAATTTATGTTGGATAATCCGAATGACGACATTATTTTCCTAGACACAAAATAAACCTACATACAATAACAACGCCACATGCATTTTTTGTAGAGCTTCTACCATCTCCAAATAGGTAACCCAGAGAACTTGTCCACTACTAACTCCACGATGACCCATAATCTCTCAACTTTTAAATGCTAGTTTCTGAGTAGTAGGGACTAGATCTGTGGAGAGAAGGGAAAGGAGTAGTGGTTGCGATGGAAGTTCTGTCCCCCTGATGTATATTTGTAATGCGAAACCTGGTGGTTTATGGCATGGGGGGGAAAGGTGAAGAAAAATGTTAGGGGCAGAGAAGGTTGGCATATGGGTGGAGGAAAAAATTGGAGGAGGACGTGTGAGAATTAGGTGTGGTCCACATTGAATTTATGTAGAAAAAAAGAGAATTTAATTCTAAAGAGTTTCACGCGCTCCAATATGAGTGTAACATACAAATTTTGTCATGTCAGTATAAGGTATCTAAGAGACACAAGTCTACCCAAGCAGAAGTGTCTAACTGAAAATGGACAACTTGAAGGGCCTACTTATATTTTTCGCCTAAATATATTATTGAATTTAGTGAGAAAAATTTAACCCAATTAACTTACTCAATCTTATGTCTACCAATGTTAAAATTTATTAAAATTTCAAATATTTTATTAATAATTATATAAATATAAATTATGGCCTATATATTATATAAAAATATAGTAGTGCTTTTTTTTGGGGCCTTAAATATTTGGGGGCCTAAGGCAAGGGCTTCACTTGCCTTACCCTAGAGGCCGCCCTTGACTCCTACTAAAGGCTACATACAGATATACACAGCTACCGCCTACCAGGATATAGGAATTGTCTCCAAGATCACATCCTTACTGTGCAAATTTAGACTGTCAGATCCTTCCATTTCGAGTGACAGTACCAAAAAGGAAATACATAAAAGCTAACTTCTATCATGCTCAAGCATAATAGCAAAATGGCATGAGTGGTCAATACTGAACTGAAGACGAAGGCCTACATTGAGAAGAGACACTTCATCTTTCAGTGAAGTGGGGATCCCCTTGGAGTTGACAGTTCCATGTCAACGCACATTTCCTCAGCTCGCAATGTTTCACTTGCATCCTTACATTCATAGCCAAGCACCTCTTGTCTATTGCTCAAGCCATATTCCTGCTCAGGAATGCCAAAAGATTGATTCTGATTATATTCAGCACCAATAGATATCTCAGGGATATCATCCAGCAAGCTATTGATGTCACCACAGCTGGTCACAATGTCGGAAAAGTCACCATAGCAATCGTGCGTTTCTTGCATCAGGTAATTTGTGATTCCTGTGTTTACTTTGTTTCCTTCTTGCGTTTCTTGCATCAGGTAATTTGTGATTCCTGTGTTTACTTTGTTTCCTTCTTCTTCCCACTTTTGGCTATCTTTCCTGATATGCCTGTGCTCAACAGCTATTGCTTTGTGCATAGCAGTCCAATCTGAGCGACTCCACAGATACAATGGAGGGGAGTTGATGTTCCATTGCTCCATCTGCTGGTTATGCACATTAATTGATCCTGGCAGGTAAAAGGACTGGCATAACAAAAAATACTAGTATCACACTCGCATTCGTAAGAGAAATGAGCGATAAAAATCTTAGGATTTCAATTGTTTGCACCTTGCCAGCCAAGATAATGTCATCTTCCCAAATTATATCATATGGATTCTTTCTTCTTTCATCAAGTCTGGAACGGCAGATAATTGATATATCAGGTGGTAAGCAGATAATCACTGAACTTGCAGTTTTCATAATTTAAATCTTCACCTTTTTGTTTCTTTCGGAACAGTAATAATAAGAAGCTTTGGTCTGAATGTAAGAGCCTTGCTTATAAATTCATTTGCCGAGGCAAAAGGGGGATTCAGCCCCATGATCTATTCAAGATGCAAGGTAAGATTGGTAATGCTTCAAAACAATGTTTAAGTCACACCAAGTTATGCAAAGCCGGTGGTTTCCAACATACCAAATTGGATCCTTCTGGCAAGTCTCTTAAACCAACAGTCATCCAATCCCTCTTCTCAAAGTTGAAATTATTCTGGAGAGTTAAGAAATCCCAAGAAGTCATTCATTAACTTACAAAGCATAATCAGAGAAGGCACTAAGTTAATGAAATACAAAGCAAATGATCTAACAAGGGCAAAGTGGACTTGAAGAAATTCTAGCAAAAGTTGGATGAAGGTTTCATATTTGTAGTTTGTTTAGGAAGTACAAAGGAGGAGACTAACATAGATTACAAATGCGTTAACTTTTATCCTTTCCCTTTCCACTATCGTTCAATTTATCATACAATATCCAAGTCGATCGACCTGCTGTTTTGTAACTTATAGGATGATGTTCTTAATACAATATTAGTTCAATCAACGGTTGCAACATCAGCATAAATAAAATAAACGAAAAATAAGGAGTCTATATCTGTATCAAACTCCGGAAACCAATCAGATGCGTGCTATTGTGAAGCATCAAAACACACAGATTTAGTTAAACAACAGTTTAAAAGACATAAACTTAAGGCTGGATTATGTATTACTCCGTGAGTTGAGATAAATTTAAGATCTAACGACTTTAAAATCAAAAGATCATAGTGATTCCATGAAAGGAAGATGTGCTATCTGTTGGGTTTGTTATTAATAAATAATAACAAAAGAGGTGTGAATGGAAAATGGTGGGAAAAGAAATGGAGGGAAGTGAAATTTTGAATGAGTTCATTTCACTTAAGCACTTTGTCCCTCATTGGTAGAAGGAAAGAAAATCTCTGTGTACATAAAGAGAAGCTCATCTTTTAGCTCTTAAAGAGTTAAGAAGAAGGCAAGCCTCGCGCCGTCGGCTTCGGCTTCGGATTTGGATTTGGCAAAGATTAATTGATTAATCTTTTTGGACAAAATTCTTTTCAAATATCTAATTAATTATTTAAATTAATTAAAGAAAATTCAATCCGAAATAACCCATGACCCGCGACCCGGTCCGGCCCGTTATTCTTTCCCGGATTATTTTAAATCAGTTTTATATTTCCCGCAATATTTTGAACAACCATGGCTGTTCTGAAACAGTGTCACACCTGTTCCAACAGCTATGGTTGTTCTGAAAGGTTGCATACCTCTTCAGAAACAGCACCAAGTTGGCTATAAATATCCCTTCAAATCCCAGAATATTTACTTAAGAAATTTTCTAATTATCTTCTTCTTCTTCTGCACTAAAATTCCAGTGTGTATTGCTGCCATCGAGTGGTTCGCTGATCATCGGCGTTTTTGGTACCAACACTCCGGTGAGTTAAATCGTTCTATCCTGGGAGGATATATTCCATAACCTCGGGTACTTGAGGGGAATAATTTCCTTAAGGACACACTGTGTATTCAGTGGGCTCGATTTGTTCCTTCAACGTTTCAAAAATTATTTTGAAGTTCGAATATTATTTTTCAGAATTGTTTCTACTAACTTTCTGTTTTTATTGTTCAGAAAGATTACTGTTTTATTTACTTACAGTAATACAAATAAATAACACTATCATACTCTCATACCTATATGAAACTACAAACTCACCGACATCTGAAATGTCGTGAATCGCTCATACTAAATAACGTTGTAGTGATATGCTTTTGAGTAGGCTCGACAAACTAAATACTGCCTATAGCTCAGTGACTCGATTGAGCTTTGATCACGACTAATTATAGTCCTTTTCACGAGTCACAAACTATTTAACCAAGTCGAGTTGACTAGGTTGGACTTGGTAACTTAATGGAGCATCTTAGTGAGCATTGTAAGTGGCTACAAACTTAATTGACAAGGATGGCCTTTGTCCAATAGTAGAAACAACTTACTACATTGGTGATATCTCTTGTCTACGAGCCATTTTCCAAGTGACATTGGAGGATCGGTCTCTTCAACCTATCTCGTGCCTGACAACATGGACTGAAGCTAAATAATATTTTCACACTTAGAAACTTCACCATGCCCTTAAAGAAAAACTCATCCCTCAACTACACATGATTTAAAAAAAACATAATGCATATTTACATTCCTTTTCATATTTCTTCTAATTACAAGCCATCACAGTGACACATGCTGGTTATCGAGTTTTATATTGTAAGCATTTGGTTGACAAACAAATCACAAGTATCATTTGACTGGAGTAAAAAAGACTAGCTAGTGGTAACAGGAAGGGCCTACTCAAGAAGAGTTGCTGCAAGAGGAAAATTAGAAAGGACTCAACAATTTTACTACCCCTTTTACCAAAAAATAGAATTCCCAGTGGTAATCTGGTTCACCTGTAATTCAGATTTAACAATCATAACTCATGAAGGAAGCTGATATGATGATTATAAAATAATTTACCTTTGGTTGTATGAGATCAAAATTTCTGAATTGGCATTTTTTCCCCATTCTGTCTAGTTCTTCTTTCATCAAGCAGCTAAAGTCATTGGAGCCACAGCAGAAGTCCACTATCTGAACAAGAAAGCCTCAGTACTCAAAGAAATATGTAAAGCTGCATTCTTTCGAACAAGATTAAGAGAAGGAAGAACTTAAAAATAAAAAAAATCAAAGCAAAAGGTGTTTGGGAAGAGATGTTTATACGAGGTTTGCTGAATGGTAAAGGAACCCGCAGTGAAAACCAAAGGTTCTGAAACAAATTTCATTCCCCACTGCTAACCCTAAGAATTATTTTAATGATGAAAAAATTGGAGTAAAAGAATCTGTTAAGAGTTTGCAATCTGTCTTAGCAGGACAACAATATACGACGAAGCCGACTAGATCAAATGACACAAAGAAGTTGAATCAAATGTTGCTCTAAATGGAGACAAAACGCGATAATCCTAATAAGATCAACGCAAGACCCTTTCAAACTCATTAATAAAGTTGTCAAAGGAAGAAAAGCAGTAAAATTCATAAGAAATTCAAGAAAGCTGATGCATTTGATGAACAAGCGTGAAGTTCCAACAAAAGGAGAATAATTGAATGACTACGTCTCGTAACCAAAGTGGAGTCCCAACAAGGAGATAAATTAGGAGTACAAGAAGCTGCAGACTAGCATGAAGACTTTAAATTCCCTAGCAAGAGCATTTATGATCTGCAAGGGTCAAGAAGTTGGATCTATGGAGAAAAGAGGAGATGCTAATACAAGGAGCAAAGAAAATAATTTCACTAAATCTGCAAATATTCAAAAACACTCAGAGATAGACTGAGATTGTACTAGATCTTATTGGCTTATACTTTTATCATTTCAATAACAAAGCTTAGAAGAACATATTGAATTTCACAAGAATTAGGCGACTGGAAACTGTTTTGGAAGTTCAAAATTATCTGCAAGTCAAAAAAAAAATACAGTTTAC
>MU712023.1:57682-119266 GCA_026770625.1 Nicotiana glauca | reverse complement strand
CCCCACCCACCAAAAACAAATAGCAAGAAAGAAAAGATAGGCAGGTTATGATGCTAATACAAGATGAGAGACAACTATAAGGAAATAAAGAAGATCATATGGACTTTTTACCGTGTCACCATCTTGCACATACCATCTTAGTCTATTAACCACCTGCATATGGAAAGTCATGCTATAATTCAGCCTCTAATTTGCATAAAACACATAATTAAGCCTGATGCCATTAATCAGTACGAGCAACAAAGAGTAATGGGACAGAATATAATGTTTTGTCCAGCAAGTGCAAGAGACGTAATCATGAATAATATTCTTTTACAACATTCCAAAAGATTATCTTGACTTTTTTAGCCAAACAAGAGAGCATTTAAAATCTCTTATTTTTTTGGGTGACAGTAGTATTCGGGCCAGCTTGCGCACCTCTAATATTCCGCCAGGTGCCCGCTACCTCCCAACATCACAGGTACCTAGTAATTCTCCCAACCAAGGCTTGGGCACATGCGAAGAATCACCTAGTCTTTTTATTAGTTTCAAAAATGTTTACTATTGTAACTTTTACATCGTATGCCAAAATTATACTGCTCTAATTATTTTCAAGAAGCACTCCTGGTGAACCTTGTTCGAGAACTGAAAACATGCATACGAAATTCCAGGGTATTCATCTGTTCCGTAATGTAGAATGTTTCTGGAGTAAGATTTAACATCAAATTAATTAGAAAAGCTGTGAATAGAAGACAGGGTTTACTAGTACACTGGCTTTATCGAGTAAGTTTTAAAGTTGCATCGATTAGAAAAATTATGAAGATGGAAGACAGAGCTTAGTTTACTAGTACAATGCAGCTTTATTATCACTTCCATTGAGATATAAGATCCGGTAAAAAATGTAAAAGAAGCGCATACCTCCTTCAGTTTGTCCACCTTCGTGAAGTGGCGGCCGAAAGATGTATAGCGCATGCCATTAAGAAAAGGGGCAAGATAAGATCCTAGCTTCCTCTGTAACATACAAGACAGAAAATGAAATATTTGCAAATCATTCATCAAATCGTCCATAAAAAACAACCACGAAATGCCCTATCAACCATATCTCACTGTAAGAATAGGTTATTGACACTAAGATTTACATCTTCCTTTCATAATTTTCAAGATCATTATTTCTCCTTATACACGAGATATTGAGAACATCAAGGTGAACCAAATAAGCATTTTCTCCCCCAAAAAAAATTACATTTCCACTCTGACACAAAAGCAATGGTGCCAATTCTCCAAATGCTGACATACAATAAGAATCTATCTTTTCACACTAATAAGAATGTGGAACTCGTAAAAAATTAACAATATTCATGGAAATAAAAAACTTTAATTGCTGTGATGCATAACTTATTGTGATGCAACGCGTGGAAGTTCACGGACTACCTTTAAGTACAGAACTATTTGTCTAGTCTTAAGAAAGAAAAGATTCAGAGAAACCTAAAAAGTGCATAAGAAAGAATAGCTAGGGATTCTTTTCCACGAGCTAATAGAGGATATAGTTTTCAAGCACGCATCGATGCAGCAACTTCCAGCAGCTGAGGCAGATTTTGTTTTGATCTTTAGACTAGGTAGCAGCTAGACCATCAAAGGGAGTTATATTCTCTGCACAAAATAATTCATGTTCCAATGGAGTCAGTTAACCAGTAGCTATGACAAGCATCTTGTTTAATCACATGTGGGAACTTGTCAAAATGCATCAGAATTCTATTGGTGCAACTACTAGAATCAATATTCTAATATACTCCTACAACTAGATCACCACCATCCAGTCCAAGCAATTCGAGAGAGAACTAGGGGTTGTTACACTTTTTGTCGGGCTTGATTTAAAACCTAGAAGCTCTTTCCCTATCCTTTCTTTTGGTTCCAAGTATCTCTGATATGCCATATCAACACTCCTCTTTCTTTCAGATTTGTTGTACATGACATGCACTCCCTATGTATGACCCACCAAGGGGAACATACTTCACCAAACAGCATAAAACATTCGAGCAAGAAACTTGTCAACAAATTAAATCAGAAAATAATACATCAAGTCAGGAGCAAGAATATAGAAAGCCTGTGTTCATGTGTAAGAACATTTTTAGGTCCTATGGAGCAACCTTCCATCTGAAAATCTGAGTGAGAATTTCTGGTTCACAGACAGCTTTCGCATCTTCAATGCTGTGTCCTTCTTCTAGTTTCTTCAACGCTATTCCAATAGCCTGGTCCAGAACATAAAGAGGACAGATTTTCTATAAGAGGAGACTGCAGAAGAAATAGAAGAAAAATTTAAAATTCATGAGTACATTCTCTTCAATGCTGAACTAGTAGATATACCTTCACGGAACACTGAACTTTTCCCAAGGTAATGGCCTTGTCTGTGAAAACTTTTCGAGAGTTACTATCGATACACTGCCGGTTCTGCTCATTTATAAATTCCTCCACATTAAACGAAGAGGTAGAGTTTTTTATCAAAGTCATCATTCTGCACACCAAGTATAAAATGCAAAGTAAATAGGTTTAACAAAATGCATTTAACATCCATTTAAAGTTCTAACATGGATGGAGTATATCATTTGAAACAAAGGGAAGGAGGATTCAAGTTTAAGAACATGATGAAGTCCATTTAAGCACCTCTTTTTCATTTCATTATCTTCCAATTCCCGTGAACTGCTGGCCTTCTTCATCACTGGCATAGCTGGTCGGACATTCATTGTCTTGCCACGAGAAGTACTTTGTGGGGCAAAGACCAACTTTCTACCCAGTGGCGCCTTCAATTTGCCTCTTTCTTCTGTTGGAGGCTTACATGGTTTTCCTGACAAAGATGTAAATATTTAATAGACTTAATAGTTTGACCAATTATAGAACAAGAGCTTGTATAAGCCATTTTAGCACCTTTTCCATAAGAATCACCAACTTTAATAGCATTGTGCCTTGCTTCAAAAGGCTTTTTCATGTTCACGACACTTGTTTCAGTGAGAGCACCAAGAACCTTACTCTTTCGTGAGAGAATCCTCAAAGGTCCTGAAGATGGCGAGTTTGCTTTCCCAACAACATGTGGGAATAGGATATGGTCTCTTTTTGGAGTCCCAATTATAGGAATAATCTTGTGGTCCCTGGGCAGAAGTAGGCTTGGTAAATTTTTTTAACAGAAATTCTCATGAATGTTCATGATTCCTGAAATTCCAGATGATACTTACATACAGTATATCAAGATACGACTGGGCAAAAGATCATTCCAAGCCCTTCTCTGGATGTTCTTGTCATAATCGGAGGGCTCAAAAGCAATACATCTTAGAAGAGCCAACAAGAGAACACAGAACATGAGATGCCAATACCTCTTTTGCCATTAGTATATTTGATAAAAGCATTCAAAATCAAGACAGTAGGAATAAGGAAAACCTTGGTAAGCATTTGCGATGATATGCCCTTGGACAGCGTCTACAAATTGCAAATTGCATCTCAATTGTCTTTTTATCCTCTCCTTTCTTGCAGACAAAACATTTATGAGCAGGGCAAGTAAATGATTCTCCAGCTACAATTTGCTTCTGCAGCTCTAAGGCTCGACATTCATCACCAGGGAAAAGTAACACTGAGACGCATTTAGGATGAAAGAAGTGTCCACAAGTTGCAGAAACACAAGGGAAGACCTTCGGGATATTGTGCAAATAAAATATAGGTGAGAAAATTGTATATTAAAATAGTATAAACAGTGATATGAAGAGATAGCAGATACGTAGAAGAAATATTTATCAGTATCTCCAGTATTATACAATTTCCAGTTCGTCCATATTCCGGGAATCAGAGCCTCTGGTTAACACTGCAGAAACTCCAGCCCCTTTGAGGCTCTTCATTTGAGCAAAATGCAAAACAGACGGGTAAAAGATTATGTTCTTGTTTCCTTGAGCATGTTCCGTGACAGGAAGCTGACAAATGGAATATAAACTTATGCAAGTTATTAGCTATGTTGGTAAGGAAATCTTCCTAGTTGCAGGAAATTGGAGCTAAGCCACAAATTCAAGGACCAAGAGGATTAAACATTTTCCTATTATATTATAAAAATTACTTGCAATTTTTCAGAAGGTAGTAAGTAGAAGACGAACGTATATTTGAGAATCTGATATGTCAACGGTCAACTCGCTTTAATCCTAGCAATACCACCACCACCCACCCCACTCCAAAAAAAAGTTCTCTCTTGGTTTTCTGCGTTTTTTGTGAAATAGCGGTTTCCCGCATTTCTTTTACTGCAGTCAGATCTGGTTCTATATCCTCATAACAGAAGCAATTTTACCTTAAACCTGATCAATTCATTCCTTCAATCATCCCTCAAACCTATTTAGCATCCGCTCCTCCTTGCTTAATAAGCTTCCCACAGACCCCATGTCAGTGCTGCAATACCCCTCCACCTTACCCAATGGTCCAATATCAGCCTCTCGACAGAATTGAAGAATGGTAACACATAAAAAATTGATAATCACTGTTTTAGCTAAGAAAATGCCCTGTGAAACCGTTGTAATTTAGATACGGAGTCAGCTCAATTTCAACAAGCTTTAAGTCATGTATGGATTGAGAAAACAGTTGCTCCACAGATGCTGTAAGAGAAGATTCGTGTCTTTCTTTTCTTTTTTCTCTTAAACTAAAGGCACGGGGAAAGGACACATATTTTTGAAACATCAAGTTTGAATATTTTTTCTATTATTGTTTCCATTAGGCCTTATTAATGTACTTCTAACCTGTTACTAAGTATCATGCTGTTCCGTTGGGAACGTAGCCACTTTCACACATCTCAACTATTATTTGAGACATATTTTAACCAACACCAGCATAGTCTAGACGACTAAGACATTTCTTAGTGTAGCCAAATCAGTTCATCTACTTCCAAGCAAAGGGAGTAATGTCTTAATAATCAAAAACGGGCTAATGATGGTAAATTTCAGCTTGAATCTATATTCCACAGCCTTTTATACAGACGATGGGTATCAAATGGTATCAACTAAAAAAGATTCCTTCTCGTTTTCTCTATTTCAAACAGAAGCTAGACCTAAATAAAATACAGGTCCAAGCTACTTGCCTTTTGTCTAGATCTGGTGTTAGCCTTAATGCTTTAAGATTTTTCAAACTTGTGCACACGTAAAAGCTCCCAGAATAATTTGTGAAAGACATGTTTACTATAACTAAGTATTCATCTTCTTGCAATCTATGTTGCACGGACTCCCCAAATAAGGAGGTAAAAAATAACATAATATTTTTGTAATCTATGTTGCACACTCTCAAGAAAACAATTACATAATATTGTCATAATCACATGGAGGATCCGACACACCCAACAACATTTTGAGAGAGTCCGAGCAACATAGCTCGTAATTGGTCAGGGGACGAGGATAGATGTTGAGAGATATAAAACAAGATTGAGTTATGATATAAGGCTTCCATACCACAAAAGATTAACCAAATGAAATAAATATAAAATAAAATAAAAAGAGTTAAATCCAATATATAATCAATTAGTGGAATCTGCTAATCTGTTAGAATCAGCTATCTCAACAATAAGTACAGACATTACAACATAGAAATAGGTGAAATATTATCTTCAAGTCAAAGAAGAAAATTAGAACTTTTGGCATTTTATAGATTCTACCCTTAAGATTTTCCTATTTGTATATAATGGACAAGAAATTCAAACCTCTGCACCAGATGATTTGTCAGATGACCCCAACAAGCCACAAGCAAAACATTGATGTTGTTGATATTGGCAATTTTTGCACAAGAAGGTCTGGATTGCCTGTGAAACAGCTGCATGCTAAAACTTCTTTTGATTGTTAAAAGAAGGCAACATGCTAAAACTTTACAAACAACCATATGCTGAAAACTTTAAGCACTTCCTAGCAAAGTTTGATAAGCCCTTACATGATGCCAAATATAGAGAGAAGTAAAAAAATTTGAGAAACCAGGACAAGGATCAAAAGTTTCAGACTCCTACTTGTAGATTTCTGTAACCAAGAGATTCACAAGAAGATTCAACTCCAGATTCTACGGACGGATGGAAAGATCGTATGCAGCGGCCTTCACAACTGACAGACATGCAGACAGACAAGATTAAAGCTGTACTATACTCTGCAAAATGTTGCAGGACAAAAACAATAATTTTTAACGAACAATCTTAGGATTAAAATCACACAAGTGAATGAAAGTAACGCCAAAACACTATATAGAAACGACTTAGCCAATCAAAAGGCAGCGACAAAATAGATGCAATCACATGCCTTCTAAAAGAGTTGACTGCTATCTCTTTTATTAGTCTCTTATTCTCTTGTATCTTTAAGATTTGGAGAGGAGCCAGATAACTTGGTCCAATAAAAAATCTAGTTACTTTTGTTATGAAATGTTGCTTTGGGGGGGGGGGGGGGGGGCTGATCAAGGGAGGATGCCGGTTACTATCTGCTAGCTCATTTATTATGAAATGTTGCTTGGAACCAGTACGGAATTGAATGGATAATGGAGGGTACAGTAAATGCTCCATAGCTGGAAAATCAGAACGACAAGAAGGAAGAAATAAAGCATGGGACGTGCCCCTATTGCACCCCTTGTAATCAATCTGCAAAGAAAGAAATCGATGGGTGTTGAAGTGATTTGAGTTAAATTTGCAAAGTTCCATTTTTGACTTCTAAACTTTTGGAGCACCCATGAGATTCCAATTGGTATACTTGTTGGATGCTCCTGGTAGAGAAACATACTTCTGTTTGGAGATTTTTCACTTTTCGTACGCACCTTGTACAAGGGATTTCCCCCGTATTACATCACTAAAACCATTATTTTTTCGAGAAAAAAAACGATTGCATGACGTACTTAAGTTGTTCTGAAAGTCATCAGTACAAAGTTTCTGAGTTAGCTATGTATAATTTTAGCACTTCTAATTACTTTGACCGAAATTTTCTTTTATTTGCCCATGTTTAATGTTAACACACATTGGCAAGATTTAGAGAGCTCATATTAGAAATACTGAGTTACCACAAAAGTTCTCCCCCATCATCACAAAGAGCACAAACATGATCAAATTGTTCATCTTCATCTTCATCTGAATCGTCATTGGTACCACTATCAGCATCGTTATTGGTCTCAATAACAAAGTGGGGTCTCTTTTTTGCTCGATTGCACTGCTAGACAAACCACAATTAAGAACTGAAAATTCTTAAAGAAGAATAAAATGAGATAACATATAAAATGCATCTAACCTCATTATCATCTATCCTCTTTTGTGATGTCTCCAAAAGAAATGCATTCAAATTCTGTTTCAAAATGTAAATATCAATACAGGATAATGCCAGAAATGTTAACGTATATACAGTTAAAAAGCAGAAGCGAGTGATAGCACAACAAGGTAAGACTCCATTTTAGCAACTAAAAGAACTAGTTCTCCACAAAGGACAAGATGCAGTAGCCCACATAAGTTGCAAAAGCAAATAAATGACAGACCACTAGCGACACATCGAATAAGGATCAGACTAGTCATGCTACACTGAAATATATCTTCAGCCTTAAACATATTGGTCTCCTGATATGGCACTGATATTAGCTAATCTGACCTTAAACTTCTGGCCTGAGTTTAATGATGGTCTCTCTCAATGACATGTGAACAACTTAGGAACTAAAGTTAGAAAAACAGTAAGGACCTCAAGCATTTTAACACATGCTCAACTAAGCATATAATGCTGGTCTTACAGAAAAGAGATATCCTTAACTCCATTCAACAACCTATGCGGTATGCACCAAGAGAATTAGGTAACCATGCAGAAACTGAACATAACCATGCATAATTATACCAATAATTAAAGAATCACAACCTTGGAACTAGATATATCTTTATCCCTCCTTGCAGCTTCTCTGATTGTTGGCATATGCTCTAGTAGATCATCTTTACAAGGTAGCACCTCGTATGCACTAAAAGAACTAATTTAGTGAATTCCACTATAACTAAAACTGACAACAAAATATTTAGGGTGTGTTTGGCATGGATTTTCCCATGTTTGGTTGGTCAAAATATTTTGGAAACATTTTCTCTAGAAAAAACAAGTTCCTTAAAAATCAAGAAAATGACTTCCCTAGTGGAAGTTGGGAAAACAAGTTCCATAAGTGAAACTGATTATCTCCTCCGCACCCCCAACATCCCAGCCCGAATCCCGACCCACTAACCCACTCCACCCTCTCATTCCCCACCCCTACCCCACCATTGACCTCCACCCTCCCCGACCACCCCACCCCCATGTATTTGCCTATATTCTATATAACTGCTTTTAGGATAATTTTTTGTGCTTATATACTTGCAAATAACCAAAAAAGGTATAAAAAAAAAATCATTTATTTTTTATGAAAATATTTTTCCTCCATACCAAACACACCCTTAAAAGATTTAGGTCTAACATTTCAGTACCTAAAAAATTTCCCAATGTGATTCCACACAATCTCTCCAAATGTTTCTGGATTCTTCTTCACAAAGTGGAGGAAATGAACAGTGATGAGTATTGTTCTGATAATATCTGCGTAACTTTTTCGAGGTTTAAGGAGTTTAATCCAAATTTTATCTTTGGAAAGCACATGAATTTCAGGCAGGGCATAAGAAAGTTCAAATCTCCAAGCTAGAACCTTCTTATAAATGTGCTGAAGACCATCATCTGCAGTTCCACGCAAATATATCTCCACATTATTATTCATTTCCCCTCCAGCTACATCATCATCATCATCATCCTCCCCCCACTGTAGAGGCAAAATGGAAAATGAAACAGGTTCTCCATTGTAGCCAACGAAATGGTAATTTGTTATACAGTTTGGAACAATTTCACCCTCTTCGTCAGATGATGCCATCAACAATAATTTTTTGCAAGTGTCGCCCTATTTGCCATAGTTAACAAAAGTTTGCATCAATAACAGGGGGAAAATGAAGATTCTAATAAAAATTTCAATATATCGCCAGAATTTAAAACTGAGTGATAGACCTATGAACACACAAGTAAGAGAGCATTTGTAATAAAAAGAAAAAAGTATCAAAACACAAGTCAATTCCAAACCTACACTATGCAAGCTCTACTTTTTCAAAAACCCAAAAGCCATATGTTGAGTGAGAGATTTTTTTTTCAGTGAGAAGTCAAAAACGCAAAAGCTATTAAGCGCCAAAATCCTAACCATTATACTTTTTTCTTTTTTTTTTCAAATTTTTTGTCCCTAAAATTCATCCACATGTATCAGCCAAACCCGAGTCTACAACAGAAACCCACTTCACAAACAAAAAAGATGAAATATATACTGTATAATAGAAAAAGTATAAAAAAAACACACTGATCACTTGAAGAAAAGAGAAAAACAAAAAGAAAAGAGAGACACTATGATATGACAACTGTGCTTCTACGCTATAAGTAACATTTTAAGAAGAAGAAGAAGGGAAAGCACAATACCTCCCTAAAGTGGGTAACCTTTTTTGTTCAACTTCTGAAGAGAAATGGGACACAAATTACAAGGAAATAGAGAGAAAAAAACGAGAGGAAACACAAGGAAAGATGCTTCTGCTCTGCAAAAAAGGTTTTTTGTTTGTTTGATCAATGGTGAGAGAAGAGACTTGAGTTTTGGCGTAAGTTGAAAACCGTACTCTGTACGTGAGTAGAGTGTATAGCTGGAGACTTTCACAGAATTGGCAGTTGCTTTTTTGCAGAAATGGAAGTTTTTTAGTAAAAATTGTCCTCTATATTTGAGAAAAGATTTAATATCGTCCTCTATGTATAATTATGAGCATTTTGCATCCTCTAGTTTACAAATGTTGAGCATATCTAGTCTAACTAACGGAGTAAGTCACGTTTGATCCTTCAAACTTCCGTGGCTTGCACATGACACGGGAAAAAGAACACCCAACTCTTCTTCCCTCACGTCAAATTGGCAAATACTTACTCGCACCAGTATTTACACTGTATACGATCAAAATCGAGATTGAGGCCGGAGCATGATAAGTAGAGATCGACTTCGATTTATATCATACTATGGCGCAGAGTTAGATTGTCAAGCTCGAGGTTCTGAGACCGATTAAGATCGATACCGACCAATATCAGGACCGAACAAGATGGAGATTGAGGGTAGCTTATCCGGTTGGATAATAGAAAGACGAAACATCCGTAATCGGGCAATGATCACGGCGCACGTATCAAGAGGAGGCCGATTAAATAGCCGATCATAGGATTTCTTACTGTATTTAGAATTGTACCAAGAGTTGGACTCTCTTACTATATAAAGGGGGTCTAATCATTTGTTAAGGGGATGGGAGTCACGTTACGAAAGCAATATACTCTTTTATTCTTAAGCTCTCGATATTTCTGTTATTGTGTTCATACTTTCCGACGAAATATTCACTTGATTCGAGGGCAGCCTAGTTCAAGGATTAAAACTATGCACTTTATTTAGTTTGCTTTATTTACATTCGCAGTTAATTTCATTGTCAATTTATGTTTAATTTCATTGTCAATTTATGTTTTCTCTCAATTTATACTAAGTAAATCACGTGTCCTTAAACTACAATATAAATTTAATTGTTATCCGTTTTTAGGGTAAACATAGACTTAACTAAATAATTAATCTTAAAATTTGACAAATTTAAATATAAATAAATATCACTTAATCATAGTTAAGTTAAAAAGTATTTGTGCAAGATATATATTTCTTATCCATTGACTTGGTGTAAGCACCCGTCGCGAGTAAAGTTTTGCCAAATTTTGAATCTCATCATTCTTCTCCGTAAGTAAAAAACTTCATTCAGTTCATTTTAGGATTTTGGTACATATGATAAAAAGAATTACGTACTTAGTAGCATTAATTGTAAGGGTTTATTTGACTAAATTATTCTCTATCTCTCCCAAAAATGAAAATTATTTTAGGAAGCTGTAAAGACCATTTATTAGAGAATTAATGTTATCTTAATTTCTTAAACTGATACTTATAAAAGAAATTTTCATAAAGCACTATCTTTTAGTGGTAATTAGTTATCTATAGATATCATTTGATATATTACGGATTGTAGATACATTTTCTATTGTTATAAAATATATTAGATGTATTTAAGTTATTGTATTCATGAATACAGTAGCAAAAATAGGTGTGAATCAGGGAAGTCCAGCTAATCAGTTGTTGTATTCGAGTGCATTCGACTGTATTCATGGCGTGAAACATGGGATTACAGCTGGACATATTATTGTATTCGACTGTATTCACGGCTTGAAACAGGGGATTACATTGTTTTTAAACGGAAAGTGAATCAATTAACATAATAGACTCCTAATATAACTCAACAAACTCAATTATAACACATAAAATTTATATTTTTAATTATAAAAAAAGATTCTCAACTGAAAAATACCCCAAAAATATAGCAATCTTCAGAGAAATTATATAATACATCTGAATACATAAATTATATTAATTAAAATTAACATATGAATATTTTTATGGCATATAGTTGTTTGACCCAAAAGATATTGGAATCTTTTTGAATAAATCAATTAAAGAAAATGAGGAGGTAAATCTCAGCTAAGTATAATAAACTCTAGAATAAAAGATATAAGGGATGAATACGATGAATAATATTTCTTGATCTTGTGAAAATGAGTGATTGAACGTTAAAAATGTCAATCTTGAATGTAGAAAGATATAACAATCAGTGTTCTTAGCCTAAAAGCCCCTCTTGCAAGTTTTTTTCCTCCCTATATATAAGGAACAACTCCCTTTCGAACCCTAAAAGATATATCGTATGGAATATTCGAAAGTATATTCCTAGTGCCCCCTGTTACGCCTACACTACTGCAAAAGTCATACATCCTTTGTCCGTTGTCGGTCGTCGTCCTCCACAGGACGTCATGCTATGAAGATCTCATATTTGTCGTATTTGTCAGTGGTCGTGGTCGTCCAAATTTGGAACCATACAGTTAGTCCCTCCACTTGTCGATGTTGCAACTTGGTGTGTCCTTGATAAGTGGACACTGCCCACTCCTGTAGAGAAATTTGGTTTCACGAAGCGTTATGGCTTAGCCAACAATGAGAGGTTAGCGTGCTCAACAAGACCCTAAGTGGTGTATCTTATCGGGAAATGACGTCATTTCCACGTGCGCGATCATTATGTGTATTTTCGAGACAGGGACTGAGGGCTTGTCGCTTCGATTTTGGTGTCATTCTTCAGCCTTCCGCTTCGATTCTAGCGCCACCCAATCCTATAAATAGGTGGAGGGTTTGTTTTTTTCAAAAACTCTTGGCCATTTCGTTTCTAGTTATTCTTTCTCATCTCTCCCGTGTTTGCTCCAACGATTTCTCTGCTTCCTCTTCTTCCATTCTTCGTTCTTAGCTTTTTCTGTTATTTTGACACATTTTTCGCTGAAGAGATGCCTAGAACACATCGATCTCGTGAGGGAGTTTCTGACGCTACTCTGTTGCTATGGCGCTCCCCTCTGGCGGTGAGGACAAGATGGTGGAGGGAGGGTACATCTTTCCCACCATGGGGGAGTTATTGTCGAGACACCCTATGTCTCGAAGCGACTTTCTTAAGGATCCTCCTCTTACTCCTACCCCCCGTATTCTCTGAAACTGAGCAAGTCCATGTCGATGCTCTCCATGTAAAATATAATATTCCCGCTCATATTGATATGGTTCCAGCAGGATGGAACTTCGTGGAAATTCATAGGCCTTGGTACCGTGCTTTTTATGAGTACCCCTCTATGATCGGTCATTCCTTCCCCATTCTCCCGTTAGCGTAAGAATTCTGTCGATTCTATCAGGTTTTCCCGGCGCAACTTTCCTCGTACACTCTTATTTTGAGGCACCTTCTGCACTTGTTTTCACCAGCTTTCATAGGGGTACTATGGTACATTTGAGGCATCGTGGGACAAAAGAGCTAGTGGTCGGAACCGATGATCGAGCGAGTCACAAATTTTGGCATAAGTACTTCTTTGTCAGAATCGAACACATCGTGTCTAACCCCGCTAGGTTCCCAGAGCGATGGAACGAGAATCGTAAGTGTCACCACTTGTTTTACTCTTTATTTTCTTCTTCATTCAAATTAGTATTTATTTTCTTCTCGTTTGCATCTATGTGGCGTCCACCCCACCCTATTGCAGGTATATGGGATTGGGTAGCCGGTCTGCTACCCCATGCAGTAGAGACTCGAGACTGGCCCACTTTCGTGAAATGCTTTGGGCCGAAAGTTTCACCTGGTAAGTGTCTTCTTCTATATTACTCTTCAAATATATACCATTGTCTATTAATACGAATCTTTATGATGACAGGTCGCGGAGCTTCTAGGCGGAGGGCCCCAGTCCCTGCATTTCAACAGGTCGTCGCTGCTATAAGAATATGCAATTTACTCTGAGTGAGTCCGTCCAAGAGGGTCGTGCTCAACCGATACAGATGGGAGATCCTACTCGCGAAATGGTCGTGAGGGAAGAGACCTCTTTCGTACCGATCCATCACCTTGTGGACGAATCCTCTAATGGGGATGAATCGTTACGGAGGAAAGGGAGGAGGGTGTAGCCTGGGAAGGATGTGGCCATGGATACTTTTAAGAGTAGGACGGGTGCATAGCAGACGACACTATTCCCACGTTTATGGCCGACGCCATCTTGGCGGTGAGGTTTCCCCAAACAAAAAGGGTTTACCCAGGAGGTGGTTCCGTGCACTCCGCTGAGGACATCGCATCATCTAACGTCGAAGGGGGCCTACGTGTTGAGGGCGAAGGCTCGGGCTTTGATGTTGACCCGGGGGATGTTCATGAGTTTTTATAACGTCACACTCACGTGGAGGTCAGAGTGGAAGGTTTTGATCGACATATAGTTGTCCCTCGGGACTACAACTTGTTGTCGAATTGTGGCTAGGTGGCGTCTTCTTTAACCCCTTTATGTTCTGCCCCTGAGAGCAAGGCGCTTAGAGCGATGAGCGATACGGAGTTGTCTCGGAGCATCTCTGGCATGGCCTTTCGGGTAGATATCTTTCTCTTCCTTTTCATCATTGGGTTTACGTTGTTATTTTCGGCCTGTCCTTTTGTTTTAACTTTTTCTTGTTATGATAGACCTTTATCATGGAGATCGAATGCCGGGAAAGGAAGAAGACAACCATATATGGAAAGATGTCTTCTAAATATCAATAATATTGCACCAAGCATCGTGCGATGGCCGACATCTACAATCAGGATGTTGACTTCCAACTGTTCCACGAAGGGCTTAAATAGAGGGAGGATTAATTGGCGCGCAAGGTCGAGGAGTTGAGGGAGCGAGACAAAGACCTTATGAAGGCCATTGCCCATAACAGTGAGCTCGATGTGTCCCTTAAATTGAAGGAAGATGAGCTCGAGTTAAATAGGGGTTGATGGCCGAGAACGCCGACCTGTCAGAAATATATGTTGACTTCATTAATACAGGAGTTTTGACTATCTATACCTAGTCCCTTCATTGCTCGGTCTGGAGGTAACGTCAGCAGACGGGGCAATGAATAGTATTTCGAACCTCGAGGTGTCTCCCTTGACGCCTCATTAAAAACCTCACTGAGAAAACCCGATTGGGACAAAACCCGGGTGAGGGAAAAATAGTACGACTTAGGCGGCGCCTCTTTTCAGAAGTGGAAGTATTTGAGATGGGCGACATTCCAGTTGTTTTGGAGTAGTTTTCCTTCCATTGTCTCTATCTGGAATGCTCCTTTGTTTGCTGATGCCGTGATTTTGTATGGCCCGTCCCAGTTTTCCCTCATTTGGGTCTTTCGCTGCTTGTGTTTTAGCTTTGAGAACATAGTCTCCGACCTTGAGTGGTCGTACTTTGGCCTTCTTATTATAGTACCTTTCTGCTTGTTGCTTTTAGGCTCATTATTACGTGAGCCATATCTCTTCGCTCTTCGACTTCATCCAGGTCTTGTAGCCTACTTTAGTCATCATTTGGTCCGCTCTCGTTGGAGTATCTCAGGCTAGGTTGTCCGACTAAGATGGGCATAACCGCGTCAGTCCGTAGACTAATGAATATGGCATCTCGCATGTGCTAGTTTTTGACATGGTGCGGTATGGCCATAGTACTTCTGGCAGCAGTTCAGGCCACAACCCCTTGACGTCATCGAGCTTCTTTTTCAATAAATTCAATATCGTTTTATTGGAGGATCCGGCTTGGCCGTTGCCGGCGGGATGGTATGGTGTGGAGAGTATTCGCTTGATGTGCCATTTTTTAAAAAATTCGATTATTTTCCTTCCGACGAACTGAGGTCCGTTGTCGCAGCTGATTTCTTTGGGAATGCCGAAGCGACATATTATAATTTTCCATACGAACGCAATAACTTCTTGCCCACGTATTTGAGTGTATGCACCTGCTTCCACCCATTTAGAAAAGTAGTCAGTTAAAACCAAAAGGAAGCGTACCTTACCTCGCCCTGCTAGGGGGGGTCCGACAATATCCATTCCCTACTTTATGAATGGTCATGGCGAAGTGACGGAATACAGGAGTTCTCCTGCTTGGTGTATCATAGGGGCGTATTTTTGGCACTTTTCACATTTCCTGACGTAATCTGCGGATTCTTTTTTCATGTTAGGCTAGTAGTATCATGCGTGGATGAGGCATGTGACGAGGGCACAATTTCCCGTATTAGCACCGCAGTCCCCCTCGTATACTTCTTCTAGTAACCGCCTTGTTTGATTTGGCCCAAGGCATTTGGCTAGAGGGCCGCCGAACGTCGTTTTGTAAATATCATAGTTTACGAGGATGTACCTGGCCGCCTGTATTCGAAGCTTTTTGGCTTCTTTCTTATCTTGTGGGAGCGTTCCTTCCTGCAAATATGTTACGATACGGTTGCGCCAGTACCAAGTCAAATTTATGGAATGTACCTCGACCTGGTCTATTGAGGAATGGAAAAGGGTGACCACGTTTTCTTTGTTGATATTTCTGGTGGCTGCAGCTAGCTTGGCGAGAATATTCGCTTCGATATTCTGCGCCCAGATTATCTTGTCGAGGCGGCATTCATCAAATTCTGGTAGCAGTTTGTGAATTTCTGACTGGTACTTTTGTAGTCTCTGTTCTTTGACTTGGAAAGTCCCAGTAACTTGATTCACCACGAGTTGAGAGTCGCAATGGAGGATGAGTCACCGAGTGCCATATTTGAGGGCTAATTTCAATCCTGCAATCACAGCTTCATACTCGGCCTCGTTGTTAGTCATCTCAGAACACTGTATGGATTGGAAAATCACTTCGCCTGTAGGGACTTCGAGGACGAGTCCCAGTCCTGATCATGACGCATTAGATGCGCCGTCGGTGTATAGGACCTAGAGGTCGAATTGTGCGGAAGTGCGGAGCGCCTCCTGCTCTACTTGGGGCAATATTTCCACGCTAAAATCGCCGACAAAATAGGCGAGCACTTGTGACTTTATAGCAGTTCGTGGTTGATATGTTATATCGTGCTCGCTTAATTCTATGGCCAATTTGGCCAGCCTACCCGATAGTTCGGGTTTGTATAGGATGCCCCTGAGGCGGAAGGTCGTCACCACCTTTATGGGGTGACATTGAAATATGGTCTAAGCTTTCGTGAAGCTATGACTAATGCCAGATCTAATTTCTCAAGGTGGGGATACCTTGTTTCAGCATCAATTAAGTTATGCTGATATAATAAATTGGAGACTACGTAGCTTTGTTTTTGCGGACCAAAACTGCACTTACCACGACTTCGGAGACTGCTAGGTACACTAGGAGGCATCCGCATGGATCTCCCTTGAGGAGTAATGGCGGCGAGGACAGGTATATTTTCAGTTTTGTTAAGGCGTCGACGCATTCTGAATTCCACTATAGTCTGTGGTCCTTCCTTAGTACATTGAAAAATTTATGGCACCTATCTGATGATCATGAGATGAACCTCGACAGGGCGGCTATTCATCCTGTCAATTTTTGTACCTGCCTTTTGCTGGTTAATGTCTCAAGTATTCCTTCGATGGCCTTAATCTGATCCAGGTTGACCTCGATGCCCTTTTGCGACACCAAAAAGCCGAGGAAATTACCTGAGGTTACGCCGAAGGCGCATTTATCAGGATTCGATTTTATTCCGTATTGCCTCAATATTCCGAAGGCTTCCTTCAGATGACCATTGTGATCTTCCTTCCTTTTCGACTTCACTAGCATGTCGTCGATGTAGACCTCCATAGTCTTTCTGAGTTGCTTTGAATATTTTGGCGACTAACCTTTGATATATCGCCATCGCATTCTTGAGTCCGAACGACATGACTCTGTAGCAGTACATTCCCTGGTGAGTGATAAAAATGGTCTTTTCTTGGTCTTCTTCTGCCATTAGAATTTGGTTGTAACCAGAATAGGCATCTAAGAAGCTTAATAATTCATGCCCTGTCGTTGCATCGATGAGCTGGCCGATGTATGGTAAAGGAAAGGAATTTTTAAGCATGCTTTGTTTAGGTCGATGAAGTCGACATACATCCGCCACTTTCCATTCTGTTTTTCACCATGACCACATTGGCGACCCACTGAGGATACTTTAACTCTCGGACGAAACCATTAGCGAGCAGATTATCAACTTCTTCGCTGACTGTGTCGTTGATTACGTCATTGAAATTTCTCCTCATTTGCCACACAGGCGGGTAAAGAGGGTCGACATTCAACCCGTGTGTTTGGATGTCCCTTGGGATTCCCGGCATATCTGAATGGGAAAACGCAAACAAATCGGCATTGTTAGTTAAGAACTCATGGAACTTACCTGGTTCTGAGAGGTTGTGCCCGATATAAGCTTTTTTGTGTTGTTTTTGTTGTCCAATTGAACGGGATCGAGGTCCTCTACGGTTGCCTTGCCTCTACGACATCTGGGTCTTTGATGGCCTTTATTTGTATGTCGGGTTTGGCTTCCGATATGGCTGATTATTATGCTTCCTCACTTGCCCCCTTTAGTTGTTGGGTGTGTGTGAAATCTTGGGCGATTCGGTAGCATTCTTGGGCAGTGCGTTGCTCGCCCAAGATGCGTAATATTCACCATGGGGTAGGAAATTTGATTACTTGATAGAAACTCGATGGGATGGCTCGCATGGCGTGTATCCATGGACTCCCTATGATAGAGTTGTAGGTTGTTTCTTGGTTTATGGTGTGAAACATCGTTTCCAGAGTGACTTCTCCGGCCAGAACGGGCAACACTATCTTTACAGAGGTTCGTTCCACTGTATTATTAAAACCCGTTAGTGTTATGCAGCGAGGTACTATTTTATCCTCGAGTCTCATCTGTTTGAGGACTCGTGGGTGAATAATACACGTGCCACTTCCGTCATCCACCATTATTATTTTTACATCGATATCCGTGATACTTAAAGTTGTAATCAAAGCATCATAGTGAGGGAAAGACAAACTGTTGGTATCCGACTTATCGAAGATGATACTATTTTCGAGGTTATCATACCGTTTGTGAGCGACTGTGTGCTTGAGTTTGTGTGTAGTGGTGATTTTTACATGTTTGATTACTGTATCATTGCTGCCGCCAATGATCATTTGTATGGTACGAGCGGGTGAAGGTGGTTTTGGGGGTCCATAAGGTTGGTCGCGCCCACAATCAAAGTTAACCCATCCTCGATCGCTCAGCAGTTCTTTCATGTGTCCCTGGTTTAGCATTCTTACTACTTCCTATCGCAGACCTATGCAGTCTTCGGTCTTATGCCCTCTTTCCTGATGGAATTCGCACAGAACGTTCGATCTCCGGGTGCTCGAATCAGACTTCATCTTTTGCGGCCACTGCACCTTCGTGCCGAGATTTTCTAGTGCATACACTATTTCTAAAGGAGAAACGCAAAAGTTATGAGCAAATAACAGTGGAGGCATACATCTTTCGTCTTGGTGTGGTGCGGTGTGTCGAGGAGTGGCGTTTGCATGTCGGGGAGGAGATGGGATAGATGTTCGAATGTAGGGCTGATGCCTTTCTCGACTGAAACGGGGTAGTTGATCCCTTCGACCATTGTTGCAGGATCTCTCCTAGTTTCGGTTTGGACTGTTGGTAGCCGTTGGATTGGACCATTTAGGTCGTCCTCATCTTCCCTTACTTTGGCACAATAGGCATTATGGATTTCTTCCCGCGTGGTGGGTGGGTATTTCATGAGCCTACTTACAGTTTTTTGGTTGTTTTCGACCCGTTTCTATTTAACCCATTTTGGAGGGTTGTTACCACCATCCCCTTTGATACATTCGGTAGGCTCATTCTTACCATGTTGAATCGGGCTAGGTAGTCCCGGAGTCCTTCGCATATTGTCTGCTTAACGGCGAATATGTCATTTACCCTGGCTTCTGCCTTTTTTGCTCCCGTGTGAGTGGTGACGAACTTGTCTGCCATTTCTTCAAATGTTGATATTGACCGTGCTAGTAGTTGGGAATACCATGTCAGCGCTCCCCTTATCAGGGTTTCGCCGAACTTTTTCAGCAGCACCGATGACACCTATTCTTTCGACAGATCGTTGCCTTTTACTGTCGTGACGTAGTGTATTATGTGATCTTCCAGGTCCATGGTGCCATCATATATTTTCAAGTATGGTGGCATTTTGAAGGTTGTTGGGATATATTGAGGGGCTGCCCTTTCACTATATGGTTGCTCGATGAATCGGCCAACATCTCGTTTTGGTAGCAACTTCGGAGCGCCTGGTATTTCATCGACCCTTTCTTGATGCTTCTTCATCTGATCACGGAGCGTTTTGTTCTCATTTTCCATTTCTTCCATTTTCTTTAAGATGGGTGCAAGTGCATCATTACCTGCATCAATGACAATATGAGTGTTACCTGTGCATGGAGTTTCTGGCTCACCGGCGACGGTAGCGGTGTCTACATGTATTGTGCCTCCGATATCCTTTTGAACAGGTTTGTCAAGTATGTTGCTCAGGGTGTTTGCCAACCACTCTTCTAACAACCTTTTCATAGCTGGTGGTATTTCTCCTGCTGCGGATGTTGAGATTCCCCTCTCGCGCGAGGTAGTCACACTTTCATGTGCGGGGAGGGGGGGAAGGGGGGTGAGGTATCTCCCTCAGGTGTAGCGTTTGGTGTTGCATTTTGTCTTCCTTGCCAGCTTCGTTGATGGAATACAGAAGGTTTTTCGTGACGCCTACTATTGCTTTTAATCTTACGTCCCCCTTTCCTGCCATTGTTGGTTTTTGCAAGGCTAAGAAGAGGTGATTATCCCTTTCAAGGATCTAGACGAAACTAAAATCTTAGCTAAAGAAATCCTTACAGGCGGCGCCAAATTGTTTGACCCAAAAGATATTGGAACCTTTTTGAATAAATCAATAAAAGAAAATGAGGAGGTAAATCTCAGCTAAGTATAATAAACTCTAAAATAAAAAATATAAGGGATGAACACGATGAATAATATTTCTTGATCTTGTGAAAGTGAGTAATTGAACGTTAAAAATGTCAATCTTGAATGTAGAAAGATATTGCAATCAGTGTTCTTAGCCAAAAAAAACCCCTTACAAGATTTTTTCCTCCCTATATATAAGGGACAACCCCCTTCCGAACCCTAAAAGGCATATCGTAGGGAATATTCGAAAGAATATTCTAGTGCCCCCTGTTAGGCCTACACTACTGCAAAAGTCATACGTCCTTTGTCCGCTGTCGGTCATCGTACTCCACAGGACGTCATGCTATGAAGATCTCATCTTTTGTCATATTTGCCAGTGGTCGTGGACATCCAAATTTGGACCCATATAATAGCAAGACAGTGAAATACAATGAAATACATAGAATACAGCGGGATACATTGAAATACAATGGAAAAAAAGACAGTGAATACAATGAAATACATAGAATACAACGAGATACATTGAATTACAATGAAAAAAAGACAATGAATACAATGAAATACATGAAAATACAGCGTGATACGATAAAAATACATTGAAATATATTAATAGAAACTCCGTCGTCTTTGTTCAAGAACAAACTCAATTTCCGGCGAATCTGCCATCGAGCAAAAATACTGAATCTCATTGTTCCCACGCATCCTGTACAATAGCCGAGCAAAAATTATGGCAAGACAGTAATGAGTTCTGGTGGCAGAATAAGGACTCTGTTAAAGCTTGAATCTTGTATTGAAGATGACGGAAGTTGAGAAAGGTTCGTGGGTTTTCCGTGTTGTGCACGCCGATCGAAGGCTTCATCTCCTTTGGATTCAATTTCGATTGTAGAAATTACTAACACTGCTTTTGAGTCGTCGTCTATGATGGTCAAGCGCGACCCACGTCATGGGAAGTACATGGCCTGTTGTTTGATGTACAAAGGTGATGTTGTGCCTAAGGATGTGAATGTTGTTGTTGCCACAATTAAAACAAAGAGAAAGTCAGAGAAGTCTTTGGTATAGGTATACCAGGTAATTTTTCAGGGAATGTGGTAAGAAAATGACATGTATCAAAGTAGAGAGAGAAAGAAAATGGTATAACTGAATAGCGTATATAGTGGCTTAGGGGTATGAGGTAACTAAAATTAGATATTTTGCTATAAATATTAAAAGGTATCTATAGAATATAATTTTTTTAAATGGTATTAATTTAAAATAAATAAGGTGTTAACATTTGCTATAGGAGGTAAAATTTCAAGTTATTAAAGACCAAATTTCAAAGACTAAATAGGTACTTAAAAGGCGACGAAGGGGACACTTCAAGTCGATGCACGCACATACGAAGGCACATGGCGGCTAGTTCATTGCTCGACTTCTCAAGCCTCCTCCAGGACGACCAATGAAGGGAGTAGATTGACTGGGACAAGGACTGGAACGCCAGCTAACGCCCAAAAAAGTATGTAAATTTATCCAAATGTATGACCAAAGCACAAATGCATGAAGTTTATTCCTATTTCTCCAAATATATACAACCAAGGAAACATTGCCTTAAAAAGTACACAACGTCGACAAAAACCGCACCAAATATAGTTTATATTCGTCCTCATTCAAATTAACACCTAACTGGCCCTCGGCCATAACTAAATATAGGTCATATTTGACCTCGTTTTAATTAACATATAAAGGCCCTCGGCCATGACTAAATATAGGTTATATTCGACCTCGTTCAAATTAACACCTAACTGGCCCTCGGTCATAACTAAATATAGGTTATATACGACCTTGTTCAAATTAACACCTAATTGGCCCTCAGTCATAACTAAATATAAGTTATATTCGACCTCGTTCGAATTAACACCTAACTGGCCATCGGCAATAACTAAATATATGTTATATTCAACCTCGTTTTAATTAACACCTAACTGGCCCTCAGTCATAACTAAACATAGGTTATATTCGACCTTGTTCGAATTAACACCTAACTGGCCACCGTCCATAACTAAATATAGGTTATATTCGACCTCATTCAAATTAACATATAACTGGCCCTCGGCCATGACTAAATATAGGTTATATTCGACCTCGTTCGAATTAACACCTAATTGGCCCCCAGCCATAACTGGCCCTCGGTCATTACTAAATATAGGTCATATTCAACCTTGTTCGAATTAACACCTAACTGGCCCTCATTCATAACTAAATATAGGTTATATTCGACCTCATTCAAATTAACACCTAATTGGCCCTCAGTCATAACTAAACATAGGTTATATTTGATCTCGTTAGAATTAACACCTAACTGGCCATCGGCCATAACTAAATATAGGTTATATTCGACCTCATTCAAATTAACACCTAATTGGCCCTCAGTCATAACTAAACATAGGTTATATTCGACCTTGTTTGAATTAATACCAAACTGGCCCCTGGCCATAATTGTCCATCAGCCATAACTAAACATAGGTGATACTCGACCTCATTCAAGTTAACATCTAACTGCCCCCCTTCCATAGTTAAACATGTTATGTTCGACCTCATTCAAACTATCTACCAGCCTCGACCACAGTTTAACATTATACGTTCGATCTCGCTCAAACCAGCATCTACTGGCCCTCGGTCTTAATCAAACTTAGGTTTTGATTCAACCTTATTCGAGCTAAGCGACTACGGCTAAGAAAATAAAGGCAACCAAGCGACAAAATCAAAAAGTATACAAGCACGAACAAGAATCAGGTACAAGTAACAAACTGGCATTTCATACTTAGAATATTTTTACAAAGGCTCGTAAAGACGCCTACAAAAACGTACAAGTTTACAGCAAAACAAAAAGGGAAAAAACTATTGGTCGCCGCCAGGCCCAGCAGTGCCATCGGCTTGCTCCCTCGGGCCATCTCCATCTGCGTCCTCGCCATTACCACTGCCCCCAGGGTATGCATCCTCGTACCAGGCATCCTCTTCAATCCAGTCCACACTTCCGTCCTCATCGTCGTCACCGACCTCCGGTGTAACAGGATCATAACAACAAGAGACTTGCGCTCCACGTGACTTAACACGAGCATCTTCGAAGACGGCTTCTAAAATTATACCCGCCCTTATAAGATCTCTAAACATATATAGCTAGGCCTCGGCGTGAATTCACTCCTCGTACAAAAACCAAGGGACATCAGGAAAATTAGAAGTGCGGGAAGAGGAAGGTCGAGCCAGCAATTGGGTCTTCTCGACCTCAAGAGCGGTGACTCAGTCATAAAGGCCAGAAGCCTCTTTCTTCAATTCTCCAATCCGCTCATCGAGCCACTCTTCCTTAAGCTTGGTCGTCTCCAAGTCACTCTCTCGCTCAGAATGAAGAATGTGGATCACGATCTCCAAAGCCTCCGCCTTCCTTATGGCCCCCGATCGAGAAGACTCTGCCTTCTCAAGATCATCTACCTTCTCGGCGACCTCACCATACAAAGCATCTGCTTTGCATTGACATTCTTCGAGCTCGACACACAGTGAGGCCAAATGGGCTTGGAGATCGCTGCATAGGGCTTCGACCCCTTTGGTAACCTCGAGCTCTTCTTTTTTGCTTCACAGTGTCCCCTCGAGGACACTGTATTTCTCGATAACCTTCACCAACTCGTCATATTTTTGCTTCAGCTCATCCCGAAGGGCCTGCAAATTATTGTCCTCGTCAAACCGCCTACAAATTTCCCGGTACTTGCCACGGTACTCATGGTATTTTTGTTGCAACTTCATAAAAATAGACATACGCCTCGCCTCTCTTCGAGTACTTTTAATTTCCAAAATCATGGTCTGTAATCACAAAAAAGAAAAACGTCAAATACAAGAACATCTCCGCTGACAAAAGAAAAGAACTGAGATCAAAACTCTTAATAAAGCAGGCAAGAAAGAGGTCTTGAAAAACTTACCCTGGGAGTGAGGCCGTCTATGCTCCTCGATAAGGTGGCATCGTCCAACTCCGCAAGGGTTACACACTCCACGTCGGAACAAAGGGGACCAAGAGCAGGGACCATGTTCTATGTGTTTTTCAATAAATCACGGTCCATGAGGATCGCGATGGTCCGCGTGGACCGCTCCCGTATCACCTCGAGTTGAGTAAACCCCTCATCCATCATCCTCATCCCATCAGCATTGAGATCAGAACTCGTCTCGTAGCCATCCTCGGCAATGCCTTTACCTCTCCCATCGGCTAACAAATGAGCATCGTTATTTGGCTATGGGGTCGACGGCCTGTCCTGCCGCAAACTATCAGAAGCCTTAGCGGCCGACCCTTCGGCTCCTTACGCCGCAAAGGGAGGAGGTACACCCTCAACAGCCTCTATCGATATCGGAACGTCAGACGCCAACTTGACGTCATCTTCAAGTATTATGGTCACCGTCTCGCGAATGGCGAAATCATCCATTGCTGGATCTACTACTCGAGGAACCCCATCACCAACGTCTATCGACCTTCTCTTACGGGGCACCAAATTTTCATCGCTCGGCGGCGGTTCCTCCCCCTCATTTATAAGATGATATAAAGTGGAAGCCAAAATCCTCGCTTACAAAACATTTGCAGGGGAAGAAGCCGACGCCGAGTCAACGGTAGACAAGGTGGAAGATCGAATAGATCTGGCCGCAGTCGAGCAGGGAACAAAAATGGAAGGGCGAGGAGGCCTAACCTCGATTGTAGAAGGAATAGACGTCGAAGAAGAGGCATATTTCCTCTTACGTAATGAAGGAGGGGGAGCTTTAGCCTCTTCGAAGGTCCTCGACTTGAAAAAGGAAGAACCAGAAAAGGTTCATTTTCAGCGAAAGCAAACTAAAAGAAATAGGCGACCAGGAGGCCAAAAGAGAACGAACTCATTCACCGGTTAGGGAAAGAGCAGGGCTGAACTTCTTTAAAAAGCCCGTTTATTTACGAATTCCAGCAATATGAGGAAGAAGCCGGCCAACCCAATCGAAAATATCACTGACCAGAGGAGAAGGCGCAATCCTTACTACATAAGAGAGGGGAGAAAGATCAGAACACTAGTTTGAGCAAATACAACAAAATGCCACGAGAAAAATTACACTTACGAGTGTGGTTACAAGTTTTGGGGTAACCGTCCGCATTAGCCACCATGTCTTCGGTTCTAACGAAGAAGTTGTGCCAGAACTGATAGTTCGCCTTGTCGTCCATCTTTACTACCAGGCACTTACTCCCACAATGGAGAAGGTGCAACATCGTCCCCCTAAAGAAACTAAGGGCAAAGAGATACATCAGATGTCGAACCGTGATCTCGACCCGGGCCAATTCTGCGAACTTTGCAAGCATCTTGATGAGCTTGTTGATGTATGTTGATACCCAATTTTTCCTCACATATTTTTAAACACATATACATACTTTAAAAATAGTACATATGCAGTTATAAGCATGCATAAATATTTTTTATAATTTTTCTATAGTTTTAAAAGCTCCAAATCAATTTATTTCTTCTCTTTTTATTAAATAAGTATCCAATAATTATCCTTCAAATTACTTTTGTGATGATTTATCCATCTAAATTATTATTTATGTCAACATAGTGTTTAAATATTTTAGTATATTTCTTTGTAATTACATTTATATTTTTAGGCTAAATTGCATATCTTTGCAATAATAGCCCATACTAATGTATGATTACATTGTTTATGCATAAAATGGCCTTTTATATTTTTAAAATGTTAAATAAACTATTTTAAATAATTTTAGTACACGGAGATATTTTTGGTATCCATTTATTATTTATATAAATTTATTTAGTTATTAAAATTGGCTATTTAAAATCTAGCCCTATTTTTATTTAATTCTGATCTGAATGCCTAACCCAAATTCCTTATAAACCAGCCCAGGCCCAATACCAACTTGCCCCAACCCAATACCCGGCCAAATCCTAGCCGTTGATCATTTTGATCAACGGTTCAAGGTCCCCCTTTCCTAAATTAAACCAATGACCCCCAAAACCTCTCATTTCCCTCACCTCTCACGCTCTTCACTCTCAAATGCTCTCAAACCTAACCCTAATCGGACCTCGTGTCACTCATCTATGGCTATCTATGGTGGTTCTCACCACCTCCAAGCCTCTAGGGTCCTCAAGGGACCAGGGTTAGTTTGCTTGCATCTATGGCCATTTCTCTCCTGTTTCAGGATGTCCCGATTTGATTCTGAGTAAGATCTTCCTATATCTATGGGTTTCTAAGTTTGCTTCTTTATCTCCATAATTGTTCTTCTCAAAACCCTAATTTCTTTCTTTTAAACTTCTTAGATGTGTATAGATATGAGATGTTTGGACCTATTTCATATGATTTACAAAAAAACCTTCTAATTTTTTCAAGGACCATCTGATTTTCGAATGGTTTTCCATTTTTCTAAACTAGAGTTTCCCGAAAATTTCTTTTCCAAAATGTTTGATAATTTTTTAGTGTTTGATTTTCTGCTTCTTATGTGTTTTGATTGATTTCGTAAGTTTGCTACAACCTTAACTCGTTTATACTAAAAGCCCTAATTTTTTGACATTATTTATTTGGTTTCTGAGTACTTGTGTACTGACTGTGTTCTTGCCTTGGTTCTTGTGATTTTTCTTTAACCATTTAGATGTCTCGTAGTTTTCTTCTCCTAATATGCCTCTACTGAGTTTCTTAGTTCAATTTTCTACCAATTCTATATGTTTGTGTTCATTCTGACTATTCATGTTAAGACCTATATCTTTCTCCTTAAATCAGTGTCGTTTTCTTGATTTACCAATTTGTTTCGTTAAAGTTATGTGTCGAATCCTGACTATTCATTTCTTGCCTTATTTTGTCTGCGAAACTTGCTGACTCTTTACGTGATTTTCTCTTTGATTGAACCCTTGACTATTTTGAAGTTCTTATTTCCTGGTTTGATTTGAACTCTTTTCCTTAACAAAAATTTTTATTCTTACCTCTCTACTCGATTTGATCGAACTTCTTGCCTTAATTAGTTTTCCCTTGCCTTATTTGTTATTTTGCTGATTCTTACTGATTGTTTCCGTAATTGAAACTCATGTTCATTCACCCCTAATTACCTACTCTGTACTTAAGCCGTGCTTGATTTTCTTCCTTAAATATCTGTCCTTCTTTTACCGTTGATGGACCCTTGATTAAAGGGAAGACTTACTGATTTTACATGTGATTGATTCCATGAATTTCCCTAATTGCTACTTAATTGATCCTTTACTTATTTTTGTTTAACTCTTGATTACTACATAAACCCCCTCCTATTCTCATTTCTGACACGGACAATAGTTCAGAAACTATCACTTTACACTATAATAAGGCTCTTTCTCTGCTATCTTTGCTACTTGTGATCTATGTTGTTCTAGTCGGCTGCAAGCAGGGCTGGAAATTGCACAATACCTTTCTCACATCTTGTATTTTTCATTCTTTAACTAGATATGCTTCTGATTAATTTTAAGAATCAAAACCTATGTGTTTACTTACTGCTTTAGTTCATGTGGCTTGAGTCCATTCTTGCTTTTGTTTACTGCCTACCCAGCATGCCTAATACTGCCTATTCAAATTTGTAATTAGCATGTTTCCACTTTACTTGCATGTTTGCTATCTTGTTTAACATGTCTACATATGAAACTAAGCATGTTTGACTGACTTCTGTTTATATAGCTTGCCTAGACTATGCCTTTGTGTAATTAGTATGCCTTCACCTGTTAACACTTGCCTAGAATCCAAGTCCTTGCATGTTCTGCCTCACCACTACTAAGTTAATTACTCTCCCTAGAATGGCTTCAACATGTTTCTGTTATGATCTTTGCTGCATGACCTGCATTCTACCTACTAGTTCTATAGAAACCCCTCAAAACTCTATGTATCTTGTTGTCTGTGTGCTCCATTAAGGTGTACTCTCTATGTTCCCAATCCCTCTTCCCTTGTGTGAAAGTTGCTTTCCAAAGTTACTTCCTAAAGCTTGTCTGTTCTTTGTCTTGTGTTCTGATTGCAAGATTGTTTCTTTGGATTTTCCTTTAAACTGTTTTTATCACTAATGTTTTTCAGAAGTTCTTTTCAGTCCTAAGACCTTTCTATTAAACTCTTTCAAACTATTATGCACTTCCACTTACTCTTAGAATACTAGGTCCTGCCCCTCTAATATGTGTACTGTCTTGAGACCCTTGATATCTCTCTGAACTCCGGCATGTCAGGGCTGGCACTTCCACACTGTACCTAAATCAGTTATTATTTGAGAAAGTTCTAGGTGTGAGCACTGCCCGAATCCTTGAGGTCCTTAGAGAACTCTGACACACCTAGACATGAAATTGACTATGGAACTTTGGCATTTGTGATTACTGGAGGCTTGGAAATCATTTGGGCCTACTTCAGGCTCCCTATGGATTAATTTCTGTTCCATTTATGTAATTTTTTATTTCAATTTACTGGTCTGTCATAATTATTGTAAACAAACAGTGGGGTGATTAGTAAAAAAGGGTGAGTAGTTATATATTGTGGGTACAATTGGGTAGATACCATGTCTATAGGGTCCATGTTGATTCAAATATGTTTGTTAGATAACATGCCTATAAGATCTGCTTTGATTTAAAATAAGATTCTGTTTGCTTTACTTCCACACAATTAGAAATCATGCCTATATGAGTTAAAATCAACTTTAATAGAAACCATGCCTATAGGAGTTAAAATCAACTTTAATAGAAATCATGTCTATAGGGGTTTCACTTTGGTCAAATGAATTCTGCTTGCTTCACATTCTGTTTAATTAGAAACCATGCCTATAAAACTAAAAATCAGTTTAATAAGAAAAATCAATTTAATTCATGTTTGTTTATTCTGAATTGATTTAATTAACTAATCCGTCCACTACTTTAATAAGTTTCGACGTTACCTTAAATAATATTGCTAGAAAGCATGCCTATAGGATCCAAACTGTCGTCTAAAACTGTCTGTTGTTTAGTTACATTCTTAATCAATAATAGATATCATGCTCCTAGGATATCCCTGTTATACGTCTAGGCAAGCCTGTAGGGCGATTAAAATTCTGCAAACGATAAAACTGCGCCTTGTTATTTGAGACTACTCACATTCAACAGGTTTAAAAGAATCATTAGGCAAGTAGGATTCAGTTCTTTGACACTTTGGTCCTAATTCAATACTGTTTAATCTCTGCTCGCCTAGATATCATGCTCTAGGGTTTTCTCTTAAATACTTGAAACTGTTGTTTGAGATGTGCACTTGTTATGTTTGTGGAGGTAAATGTGAGCCTCTAATTGTTCCATTTTTAAATGCAGTCCTAATTGTTTTGATTGACGCCTAGACTTTTATCCTTTAAATACCTTAGGATGGTCTAGAACTACCTAAAATTAGAGGTCCTAAATACCTCCAGGGCCACGAGGAAGAGACGAGTAGTGCACGCATAGGATATCTATCAAGGTTTCTAGAACGCTTTAGGCTATGACCAAGGGGAGGAAATTTGGTAGTAAGGATATGATGACTGCGTGCTTGTTGATACCAAATTTTTCCTATATATTTTAAATGATCATAAATACCTTCAAAATAGCAAATACATGCATATATAAGCATGCACAAGGTTTTTATAATTTTTTCCATAATTTTAGGGATTTAAGTTGATTTATTTCCTTCTATTTTATTCATAAATCCCCAATAATTATTCCCCAAATTATTGTTATGGTAATTTAGTCATTCAATTTCTATACTTATGCCAAAATATGGTTAATATATTGTCATGACCCAAACCGTGCCGCGAACGCTGGCGGTCTCCTTGCTCAGCTGCGATAAAAAAATCTTCAACCTACTCAAACCCGCTACCGGGTGAACAAATACATGCATCTGCACGCGAGGTGCAGGGAATAAAGTGAGTACTCCAACTCAGTGAGTAATAAAAGTAAATAATATCTGAGCAGCAAGAAATCACGTAAAGCAACCAACATGCTGTAAAGAAGTCGGGTACAATTTTCTGAGAAAACAGTAAAATCTGTGAAATCTTTAGGAATACCTTGGCTCAGTTCAAATCTCCTTTTGAAAATGATCATTTCAATAATTACGAAAACGATTTCAAAACGGTTAGTGTTGATAAGCACTGAAAATCCACCCCTCGGGCACAAGTACCACAGTATAACAGGTAAAAAGACAAGTAAATATGCAAGATAAGCACGTCAAAGTTCGCCCCTCGGGCAATATCTCAAACACTACCAGCCCCTTGGGCTCAATATCAATCGTCTCAGATGAATGAAGTCGTAGAGGCTGCCAACAAAAACATTAAGAATATACTAAGGAAAATGGTAGAGAACCACAAACAGTGGCATGAGAAGTTATCCTTTGCTCTGTTAGGGTACTGCACCACAGTTCGTATGTCAACCGGGGCAACCCCCTACATATTGGTTTATGGTACCGAGGCTGTCATCCCAGTCGAGGTGGAGATTCCTTCACTAAGAATCATACAAGAAGCTGAACTTAGTGACGCAGAGTGGATAAGGAGCCGTTATGAACAATTGGCCCTTATCAATGGAAAGAGGATGAACGCAGTGTGTCACAACCAAATTTATCAGAACAGAATGTCCAGAGCTTTTAATAAAAGGGTCAAACCAAGACAGTTCGCACCAGGGTAGCTGGTATTGAAGAAAATTTTCCCACATCAAGATGAAGCCAAAGGGAAATTCTCTCATAACTGGCAAGGTCCATACATGGTTCACAGAGTACTAACAGGAGGAGCACTCATACTCGCAGAAATGGACGGAGAAGTCTGGCCAAAACCAATCAATTTAGACGCAGTCAAAAGATATTATGCTTAGATGCTTCACATTTACATGATGTAATTGAACTACACTTGACCTGATTCCCGTTTAAAAGGGGATACATAGGCAGCCTTATGGGTTCGGTCATATTATAATAAAATTTTTATTTCCCCAAGATCAGAAACTGGGGCAAAATTTTAAGGAGGGTCCTCAAAATTCCGGAGCAAGTCCAGCTAACGCCATCTCATGCCGGGAAGTCAGTAATCAATTAAGACCTGGGGCAAAATTTTGGGAAGGATCAGCAGGGTCCATCATCCGCAAACAGTCAAAGATAATCTACCATGCTGGGGAAGAATTTTGAGGAGGACCCTCAAAATTCCAATATGAGATAGCTGCAATGCCTTTGAAATGTGTTATAGTCACTAGTTCATCTAAATATATCAATATATTTCTAAAATAACTCTATTTTTATCAACAACTGCATACTTTTTGAAAGACTCTATTTCCATAGCAGTCAGGTGTCACCCAGGGGAACTCGAAAGGATTTCAAAACGGAGCCAAAGCAAGGCCGGCAGACGAAGCAAGAACCAACCTCCCCTCACATAACTTACAATTTTTCTTTGAATGCAGGTACGTCTGATGTAACGATAACATCAGTAGATATATGCACGTAGCAGAATTACTATCAATCAAGCCATTAGACACTGAATATACATCTCCAGCTAAGACACATGCTACTTTTACTTACTACTTGCTCCTTGCATGAGGCTAATCCTTGCCTCCATACTTGCATGAGGCTAATCCTTGCCCCCATACTTGCATGAGGCTAATGCTTGCCTCCATAACTGCATGAGGCTAATCCTTGCCTCCATACTTGCATGAGGCTAATCCCTACCTCCTTACTTGCATGAGGCTAATCCTTGCCTCCCCATTTGTATGAGGCTAATCCTTGCCTCCCTATATTTGTATGAGGCTAATTCTTGCCTCCATATTTGCATGAGTCTAATCCCCACACTTGCATGAGACTAATCTCTGCCTCCCTATTTGCATGAGTCTAATCCTTGACTCTATAAGGCTAATCCTTACTCCCATATTTGCATGAGTCTAATCCTTGACTCCATAAGGCTAATACCTTCCTCCACATTGCCATGAGGCTAATCCTTGCCTCCATACCTGCATGGGGCAAATCCTTGCCTCCCTACTTGCATGAGGCTAATCCCTGCCTCCCTATTTGCATGAGTCTAATCCTTGACTCCATAAGGCTAATCCCTGCCTCCATATTTGCATGAGTCTAATCCTTGACTCCATGAGGCTAATCGCTGCCTCCATATTTGCATGAGTCTAATCCTTGACTCTATGAGGCCAATCCCTGCCTCCCTATTTGCATGAGTCTAATCCTTGACTCCATGAGGCTAATCCCTACCTCTACATTGCCATGAGGCTAATCCCCGCCTCTATACCTGCATGAGGCTAATCCTTGCCTCCATATTCGCATGGGACTAAGTGTTGTCCCTTTTGCACAAATATTGCTCTATTTTACTATCTATTTGCTTTCCAATCGGACTTAGCTCTGCCCTCCATGTCACAAGACTAATCATTGTCTTGATAACGTCATATTATTGCATATCATGGGCTGAAACATCACCAATATATCTGAAGGCGTCATAGTCTAAAGGCACTATCCTCATAGCCGGAAGACACCATGCCATGGCCTGAGGATCTCTCAAACTTGCATATCATCATTCAAAGGCATCATGGTTCGGAGGCACCATTTTCATGGACCGAGAATACCATTTCATGGCCTACAAATCCCTCACTAAGCAATTCATGGCCCAGGATATCATGGTCTAAGGACGTCATCTTTAATCATCCGAAGACAACCCTCATAGTCCGAAGGGAATTCGCATCATGTTTAAATTTTCGCAAATACATTTGCAACATCTTTTATCTGCAGGTAACCAGTAAGCAACTGCTATCCTAGGAGGAGCAATCTCGCTTCGGTTCCCGATAACTATGAACTGTACATATTTTATACCCCTTCTTACCTGAGCTTTGTGCATAAATTGCTCTAGATTAGTCCGGAATTGCTTACAAGTTGCGCTTGATTGCAGGTTTGGGCGACTAGATGATAAATATCACAAATCGGCTAAAAAAGGAGTGAAATCTGCCAAGCGTCAAAAGATGATTGAAAGTGGGAAATAGGTGACCTGCGCGGACCGCACTATTTTGATGTGCGGCCGCGCAGGAAAGTTCTGCAAGCTACCAAGTTCAAGCCTGACCTGCGCGGTCCGCACTGCTTTGCCACGCGGCCGTGCAGGAATGAAGAAGATCCATGCGGACCGCATCCCTTTCCACGCGGTCCGCACTGATGAGTGATTAGAGGCTCAGCAATTCAAGGCAAAGTCCCACGCGGCCGCACAACAAAGCAGTGCGGTCCGCGTGGGTAAAAGTTCAGAGAGTCAACAATGGGACAAATTCTACTGTGAGGCCGCGCACCCTTTCCACGCGGTCCGCATGACTCAACCTATGTGGCCGCGTGGCATTTCTATGCGGTCCGCACCCCCAAGTCCAGATGCACAGATCTGAAGACCATTTGCCACACGCGGCCGCATGTCATTTCTATGCGGTCCGCGCCAGACCCTCAGGGGTATTTTTGTTCGGTTTTTCCTGTGTAGTATAAATAGAACATTTTACTTTTTTAGGTCAAGTTTTGGTAATATGTTTTAACAGCTGAGCACGAGACACTTCGTATTAGCCTACTTTAGGCAATTTTCTCTTATAATTAACGTGGATTCAAGTAGATTAAGCTTGTAGTTAATGAGTATGTTAATTTCTTCTAGTATTTCTTCTATTTCTACTTCTTCCATGTCTAGCTAAACCCATTAGCTAGGGTTGTGGCTCAACCCTAGTATGGATAATTAATGGGTGTTTTTGCTTAATGCTTGGATGATGGGTGTTTTTGCTTAATGCTTGGATGATGTTGGGTGTTTGGTATTTGGGTTGATTGTATGTTTTCACTTAGATTTGGTGGTTGCAAACACTAAGTCTAAAGTGCAATGGTTATCCATATTCCCCTTAATTATCATCCTTGTATTAGAATTCTATACCCGTTAATTAGTCATCTAGGTGAGTGCTACGACCCTAGTTCTTTTCTCTTATTGCATACAACTAGCATCATTACTTAGCATAATTTAGTTTACAACTGTAGTTGATAAATTTAGTTGTTAAACAAAAGAAAAACCAAAAATGATAGAAGATCAAATAGAAGCTAAAACGCACTTCTAGGCTTAGCAAATACTCAACTCCAATTTGAAGCTCTCTGTGGAAAAATCGACTCCGATACCACTATTGGGTTTTAAGTAGTCGCGCCCACTCTTTCTTAGGATTGAGTTTGCACCGATAAGTTCCCTCCAACCGTCCCGAGCCTTAATCGCTCACCGCAACCGCTTCTGTATCGCGTGTCCGTTCTTGTAATAATTTCATCGGCATACTCTGTGAGTGAATCCAGAACTACACATGGCCTGATTCCTGTAAAATCATGGATATGTAGGCAGCTCAAAAATCGGAGTCCGGCCTCCATCTTTCAAAACATCCCATCCGGTCAAATTCGGCCATCATTTCTTTACCCGAAAACTCTTTCATCCTTCCCGGATAAAGAGGGGCAGCTGTTGATACCCAATTTTTCCCTATATATTTTAATATGCATAAATACCTTCAAAATATCATATACATGCATATATAAGCATGCACAAAGTTTTTACAATTTTTTCCATAATTTTAGAGATTTAAATTGATTTATTTCCTACCCTTTTATTAATAAATTCCCAATAATTATTTCCCAAACTATATGGTAATTTAGTCATTTAATTTCTATACTTATGCCAAAATATGGTTAATATATTTTTTATGCACTTTTATAATTATATTTGGTATTTTTAAAGCTAAATTGCATATAATTGCAATATTAGCCCATTTAATGTATAATTACATTTTATATGTGTAAAATTGGTTCCGATATTTTTAAAATGATAAATATATATTTTAAATCATTTTGGTAGATAAAATTATATTTCAGAAACTATTAATTATTTATTATAAATTAGATAGGGAAAAAGTGGCTATTTAAAATATAGTTAGATTTTCTTTCAATTGTAGCCCAATTTAGACCCAACCCCAATCCAATTTCAAATTCAAGCCCAAAATCCGCCTACCCGATCCAAGGCCCGCTAAATCCTGGCTGTTGATCTAAAAGATCAACAACCCTCATGATTCCTTTTCTTTTTCAATTCCAACAACCCCTAACCCTATCTCATTTCCAAAACTGTGCCGCCTCTGTATTCTCTCATCTCTCAACCACTCAACCTAACCCTAGCTCCTCTCAACCGCCGACCTTCTTCTCCGGTGACTACCCTTCAACCCCTAAGCCTCCAATGCAACTTATTTAAGTTTTTTCCCTTGTTTCATTACTTGAATCATACATGTGCTTAAAATATCAAAACATGCCTTTACTTGCAAGTACGTTTTATAATTATTTATTTGTTAAAAGGACTAATTCACATAAGTATAAGTTCAACCAGGACCCACCATTGTGGACCGCGAGGGGTTCCTAACACCTTCCCCTCAAGGTTATTTCGAGCCCTTACCCTAAATCTCTGGTAATGCAAACTAGTCTAATAGTTAATTGCTCTAGGTGCCCTAATGCACCATAATCCATTAGGTGTCGACTCTTCAAATACCTAAATCCCAAAAGGAAACGAGTTATTCCCATGAACGTCGAAATCCGAACTTCTCCGCGGAGGAAAAAGGGGGCGCGACGATATATGGTGAAAGCTGAGTCGAGCAAACACCATAGAAACGACAAAACTCCTCAGCCAGTGGGAGAAGGGGGAGAGCGTAACTAACATAGAAAGGTTAGGCATGGAATGCGTAGTACCCAGGGCGGTGGACAAGTACCATATCCCGCCCTGTAGGGACCAACTCGAAGCGAGCAAGAATATCAAATTTTGCCCTAATCCTTCATCGTCAACTCAGAGACCTCGGGCTCAGCCTCAGGCATCTATGAGAAGTCACACTTGATTTTCTCGCTACGAGGAACTATCTCCTCAACCGTAAGGAAGTCCTCATCCTCAACATCAACAGAGACACCCCCCGCATAAAGAGGAGAAACCGTCGCCAAGGGGAACATGTAGTTTTCCTCGTTAGGATTAGAAGACACATTAGCCATAGTTCCACAAAAGAAAGGATATTCAAGTTGAAGAAGAGTAAAAATAACTAAAATCTGCGGAACCGGTAAAGGAGGAAAATAATGGTGGAAGAAGGAGATGCAGGGATTCGATACAAATAACGCGTAAATTATGAATGAATACACCTACACCCCAATTTATAAGAATTCAAGCGTCATAGCCGGGAAATCAAGCCATTATTACCCAGCACTGGTACGGAAATGGCAGATACACGGGAAACAACGCAAAGCATCGGAAAAATGTGCCATAATGACGCATAATATCACGACGTCATTCTGAAGTAGGAACGATATGACCCCGAAAGTTGCGGCTCACAAAAGGTCACATTGTCATCTCGTCTGAAATGCCACTAATCGACTTGTTCGTCCAAGTTTGCCAACTACAATAAACAGAATCCGCTCATCAAGGTCATCTGAGGCCGGCCTTAATAAGCGAAGGGACTCACTGTATAGGTCAAAATTTGTCTCAGTACTTGGGGCAAAGTAATATCGAGAAAAGAGTCAGTCGAGGTCGACCAAGAAATAGTGAGGTTCGTGGTCTAGATGCTAACGATGGTCGACGTCGAGCAACGCAAAAAGAGTTGTAACGACTAGTTTATTAGAATAGGATATTAAAGAGATTCTATTAAATATTCTCTGCACTTGTATTATTAAGGTTTGTTGGGGGTATGTTCCATACAAATAGAAAAAAGAGAATGACCGAGGGCATGTAATATTCATTTGATAAGAACAGATCTCTAATAAAGATTCTATCAGAGAAAGATATAAGGACATCAGATCCGAGAATATTTTAAATGTTCTAGGATTTGTCTATTACTCATCATTGTCAGGAGGAACAATCATCTAGTTCATCCTTTATTGGGTGAACCACTTTCTCTTATTTACTTAAATGTCATTTATTGCTAGTTATCTCTCCATTATTGCTCACATCTTTTGAAATATTTGATGAATGCTACTACCAACTCCCCATTAGATCTGTCTAACGTTAACCTTATTTTCAGAACCCTTATCTAGAGATATCATCATTTACTAGGTTTAGTCCTTCAATATACAATTATAATCATTTTAACCGAAAGTTTACACATTTTTGGTCAAATAGGAGGGAGCAGTGGTTAGATCGGTTTATATATACAGGTTTTTCATCACTGGCATTAATTATTATTTCAATATTTTCTAATATTGTATACTTTATTTGAATTCAAGTGAAATATCAAAATACTAGTTTGCAGGTGTATTTCATGTACATACCGATTTCCATTATATCAGAAAATCTTCAACTTTCACAAACTCTTTTTCTTTTAAAATGAAGCGCTACACAAACTTTTTCTAACTTCACCTCAAATATCGTCTGAATGCCTACTTCATTCTTGCTATTTCAAGATGTCGAAGATTTCCCATAACTGTAGTGTTAGGACAGCTTGTGCATATCTGGACTAATTTCATGGGATATTTACTATATTGTACTAGCACATATACTTGGTAACGCTATAACCAAAGCTTGTACAATCTTGTTGGATAGATGAGAAGAAATCATCTAGTGTTTTTGCCTACGCTATCTATCAATGGACTAATTTGACGGTATCTACTACGTTGTATCAGCACAGGTACTTGGTAACGTGGTCCACCAAAGCTTGAACAAATAAAAAGAAATCGTCATTTTTGCTCTCACTGGAATTTGAACTAAATACCTCATGTTATCCATTCCCTAGCATTAAACGTAACTAGTTAGGCGACAAGCAAAGGATGAAGTATCATGCTCTTATATATTCAATGTGATATGTTTTTTTTATTAGGTAAATTGTATTAATCAAAATGGAGAGAACTCCCGTACCGGGAAGTATATCAAAAAGTAGAGAATTTACATCAGAACACGATTCTCTACAAAAGACACCCAATCTGTTATACAAGTAGGGGCTATATGAGTGCACCAAAAAGCGATCAAAGATAAAAGACTATTCTTAAGATGTGAAAGGTAGACTCAATCCCCTCAAAAGCTCTCCTATTTCTCTCCCCCAAAACTATCCACATGAGATCTAACCGACCGAACTTCCACGCCTTTCGCTTTCTTCTTCTACGAAAACCTGCCCAACTATATAACATTCCTTTACGGTGCTTGGCATCACCCATTGAACACCAAAAGGTTCAGGATCGCCCTCCACAAAGCCGAGGACACAGGGCAATGCAACAAAAGATGATCAACTTCTTCCCCTAAGCATTTACACATATATCACCAACTAACAAGTTCCTCTTTTTCGCAGATTTTTAGCAGTCAAAATTACTTCCCTTGCCGCTAACCATGCAAAAAAGTACACCTTCGTGGGCGCCTTAGGAATCCAGATCGAGGAGTATGGAAAAGAAGCATCCTCTCTCACCAACATACTCTGGTAAAAGGACTTTACGGTGAACAAACCATCGCCACGAAAACCCCATCTCCAAGAATCACAAGATGGATGGTGCCTGCTTTGCCCATATAGCAGTGTCAATAAATCTTGGAGCTCCGCAATCTCCCAATCTTGCATATTCTTTCTAAATGAGAGGTCCCATACTACCCCCCTTCATGCTCCTTACAAATCTGTTGGACCATTAATTCCTTCTGGTTTGAAACTCTGAAGACATGGGGGAAGAAGACCCTCAGAGTATTCTCCCCACACCACCTATGATTTCAAAAATTGATTCTCCTTCCATCTCCCATCCTGTAAGTGATGTTGCCACTTAAGGATTCACAATTCTTCATGATACTCCTCCACATGCAACACCCGTAAGGTGTTGTGATTGCCTTGGTCCTCCAACCCCCTCTCGTGGGATCGTACTTTTCTACTATGACCTCCCTCCATAGAGCATGCTCTTCTAACCCGAATCTCCACGGTCATTTCCCCAACAAAGCTCTGTTGAATACCCTAAGATCTTTTACTCCAAGTCCACCCTACTTCTTTGGGGAAGTGACTGTCTGCCAATTCACTAGATGATACTTTCTAGTTCCATCCGCCGCATCCCAAAGAAAATTCCTTTGAAGTCGCTCGAGTTTTTCTGTGATGCTCACAGGAGCTTGCAACAGGGACATGTAATAGGTGGGCATACTCGATAAAGTGCTTTTGATAACTCATTAACCTTAGCTCTTCAACTAGTAAAAGAATCCAAACATTCGATTCATATGAAAATAGTGAAGTGATTGCTAGAGAAGGCAATTGTCAGTTTAAACCGTCTTTAAGTCTCAGCCAAACCTAGAAAGGTAGAAAACAAATACTCAGACAGGTGATTAATTAGCGAGTATTTTAAGTTTATGAACTGGTCTAATTTCATCCCTTGAAATTAGAAAAGAATTGCATGCCTGAACAAAATAAAGGGCAGCCCGGTGCACTAAGCTCCCGCTACGCGCGGGCTCCGAGGAAGGGCCGGACTACAAGGAAAAATCACATGTCTATTCAGATGAATGCCAAAAATACAATATCATTGCTCTTTCATTTTCTCCTGTATGGACAAAGTACACTTCACGTGTTCATATACAACTCTTGAACTTTTGAGTGCCAAAAGCAGCTAACACCAAAAACATATTTCCAATACAAACTTATCTATACATATGTAATACCCCCCAAAAAAGGAAAACAACTGTTTTACAGGGTTAAGAATTTGATCTAGAATATGTCCTAAGAGCGAAAGCCATACAATCAATATGGCTGAGGATTTAGTATCAATGGTTTGATATCTGCGTTTCTGATATCTCTTGAACGAATGCCTATTTGTACGATATTAGCTAGTTAAACATCAAATCCCGTTCGTTCCAACTCCAACTTAGAAGCCATGAGACTATCAGATTCCTTGGGAGAAGATGATTCAACTAATTCAGGGACTTGATCGAGCAAGCGATTGATTGCATCAGGGAACTCACCCTTGGCCCGGTTGGTCTTACCCCCAACCACCACCGATGTTCCATCTTGTAAGGCCCATAGCTTTTGAAAAGATACAATACACATAAAAAAACATGTAAAGCTAATGAGATTTGTAAAATTTACTTGTCTCAAAGTTGTAATGATTTGGCAGGATTTTACCTGTGTATGAGATAAATAACTGATGCATGTCGTTAGCATAAGAGCACCGAAACCAGCATAGACAACAGGTACTCCCGGATCAGTCTGTAAAAACATGGTTCATATGAAATGGCAATCGCAAAAAGGAAAATGAAAACAATTGGATTTCAATGTTGCTAGGAGTCATCTCGCTTACCTTTAGGTCAAGGCCACTACTTCCAATTGCATCTACAATAACAATTTTGGTTCCATCAATCTCAATTGGAAGCTTGGAATTAGGCCGTCTGACTCCCGCGAATTTTCCTTGTTTATCATAAAGAATAACTGACTGCAAATCACGTGCTAGCATTGATCTGGATTATGAACCGCCAAAAGGACAAAAAAATCAGAATAGTTGACATAACAAGAACTCTTAAGACATAAGCTAGTCAGCAAGTTGAAGATTTGTATCGTCAACTCTTACACTTTGTGCGCCCTATTAAGAAAAACAAGCAGCTCAAACACATTTATCTAGATAGTGCGGTAGTTAAATAACATACATTCCCTTAACATTGGGCGAATCACCATCTTCGACTGGTAGGAAAGTACCAAAGAGCTTCTTGTCACCCCCATTCATTTGCAGTGGTGCCATAGCCAAATTAAAAGGACCTTCGCCATCCTTCAGTACTTGTAGTGCTGATATACTCCAATCTGTTTGGTATATAGTGATTCCCCCATACCTTAACGGATCATTAACACTTATAGTCTTCCTCATTACTTCCTTTCCGTTAAGGTCATATAGTGAAAGATCAGTATGGAACTGTGATACCTACAACACATATTAAAGACAAGGTGAAAACAAAGTTGTCTCATAAGCTGATTTTGCATGCCTCCTTAGTAATAAAAAGAAAGAAAAAATCTGATTTTGCATACCTCCCCACTGTCATAGTAGTCCATGGAGAATCGATTGACATGAACCTCTGTACTAAAAGCATCAGAAGGGGTGGATAGGAACCCAGATGGTGAAAGTACATCACCCGCGATAAAATTTAAACCTTGTGGAACAGTCACAGCCCCTCTAAAGCTCCCCGTTGCACTAAGTGTTCCTCCGGACATTACAAGCAGCAGCGACAAATGGACACCAATTGGAGCGAATCTACCTGCCAACCCTTTAAATGCATACAGAGCTGGTCCTTTCGAGAATACCTGAAGATACCAAGGTTGCTACAGGTTAATCTGAAAGTCATAATTGAAGCGAGCAGATCTATGATTCAGCATAACACCAATGTTCAATCTTGGAGCAAACCAAAATCCCATATTGTCCTTCCTGTTTATTGGATAACATGGAAAAACAATCGCTTTCCAAAATAGTAGGACTAATAGAAAAAAGAAGTTGCACTGTCTTAACCTCTATAGAGTGTTGCCGGCACACAGAAATACATACAAGAATCTCATCTTTCTCAAGAAAGTCGAAGTGCTTAGCCGCCTTATAGACAACACTTTTAGTTCTCTACCATGTACCCGAGCATCCCTCTGATTGGTTGAAATGAAATATCTAGAGCTGATTCCTATGACAAACCCTTATAATCTTGACATTTCTACTACTATACCAAGGAAAGAAAAGAAAACGAGAAGAAAATAAGGAGAAATGTTATGTTTATACCTCGTATCCATTTCCCATCAGTATAACACCCAAGTCTTTAACTGATGCTCTAGGCAGAGTGTCTGCATATTCTTGCTTACGAATTGTCTCTGCCGAGTTTAAGAAAGACCATCTGCAGATTTAACCAATTACTTTTAGCCTCAGTTTTGCTTAAAGACCCCAAGAAGAAGAAAAATCATATCTAGGTGAACTCAAAAGCAGACCTTCTTGCTACCTTCACAAGGGGAATCTGTGTTGTGTATGTGCAAGCCATCAATGATGCTCCCAGTAGAGTCAATGTTCCGAGAAAGACCGGTGATGAGAACATGTGATCAAAGCCAAGAGTAAGAACCCATCTCCAAGAGAAAAAACCCAGGAAAGGATGATCGTCGGGGAACTTTTGAAAGTAGTAATCAGGAGCCTCACCTTGGTCAATGAAAGTTCCTTCAGGGGGTCAAATAGAAACGACAAATCCACAGTTATTGCACAATACACAAATTGAGAGGAACAAATAATAGGAAAAAGAGATCAGGATGGTTGATTTAAGACGTTACGAAAAGTTTATAGTCAAATTTAACATTTGAATAAGAACACTTATTGGACAACAATTACACCATACTGCATAATCCGCAACTACTCAGGTCCTACCACTCATAAGTTAACACAGACTAAAAATTTTGGTTCATGTTAGATTTCAGAGGAAAAAGCTACTGGTATGCTAAGATTTCCAGGATTACAATAATTTCACCATACTACATTTGAGTTGGAATCTCTCTTCTTTATTTATAATAAGTGAAACGGACTTGGGATCTCACAAGAGCAAGATATCTTTTGTGGATAGCAAAGGTGAGATCGGATGAGAACTCCAAATTGAAATCCGATCAGAACATGAATGTGCCTATACGGCTATACTGCATGTTCTGCAGATGAGCAATTAGAACACCTACTGCTCAAATAATTAAGGATAAAAAGCGCAAAGCCAAAACAAAGACAAACTGAGCAAAATTAGCTAAGACGAAAGCTTATACATGGGAACATATGAATCACTATATAAATTATCAAGAATAAGAATGCAATTGGGTAAATTTTCTACAGAATCAGCACGATCACATCATTACCATTTGTGCGTCTATCAAAATTATGTATATAGCACACAAGGGCCTATCCAATGAACAAGCTATTGGTTCATCAGAACCCATAACTTTTGGCTTAGACCATGTATATGTATTAAAAAATTCACTATATATGTATAAATAATAGATTTTGAACCCACTAAATTAGATGGAGGTGATAGAATTACACATTTGAACCCATAAAGTTCAAATTCTGGATCCGCCTTTGATAGCACATATGCATGGAAAAAACTAGATTTATCAATCAATTACGCCTCAGTTCCGAACTAGTTGGGGTCGACTATATAAATCCTCTACTTCTTTTCCCTATCCAGCACATTTCACTAAATTTTACTAGTAAATAAGTTGTGTTTTAAGGCAAATTAGGAAACTGACATGTAAATCTTTACCAGTATCATAATTTATCTAGGTATTAACTGCACCTCAATAAACTATCAGAAGTTTTCACACCTATATTTGCAGATATGTAACTATACACTGAAATAAAGAAGCATTTCAGTTTAAGTCAGCTGAAGTTTTACCTAAGGCCATTAACCCAGCAACAGCAAACATCTCAGCAATAGCCAAAGGCAAATTGGACAAAATTCCCAAAACTTTTCTAGGCAATTTCTTGAACAGTCCTGAACCAGAAACACTATTTTTCTGCTCCATTTTCTTTTCAACATTTCCTATAGACCCTTCTTCTGCTTCAATAATTGGCGGCGCACTATCAGAATCAGGCACTGTAATCTGACCAGAAACGCTTTTTTCATTGTTGGTTTTCGTTCCTTTAACTGCTTTGACTTTGAGCTTACATGTAAGAGTAAAGGAAAATGTGCGGCCACCTTTGTTGTTGTACACACCAAGAGTTCGAGAATTGTGGATAAGCGGATAGGGTTTGAGATTTAAGGGATGAATTTGGCTTTGCATATAAGCCATTGTTGATGGTTTAGTTGAAATTTTTAGAGTCGCCATTGAAATTGTGAAGAGATTAGAGGCTTTGCATATAAGCCATTGTATGGAGGTGTGTAACGACCGGGTTCGTTAGTTTATCCACAAAATCTAAAGAGTAATTATATTAGATATTTTTCCAAAAATACAAGTGAAATGTATATTTTTAGCCACTCTTAAAATTAATAGCTAGCAAAATAATATTATTTATATATATATACACACACTATATTAAAGCACGAAGACACTTAACTAAATATAGTTCGTCTTTTGTACCATTTTAAAATAGAGTTCACGCTGAACAAAATTATCATTTAATTATTTATTTAATATTTAAAAATTCAAAATCAACTAAATATTATGTATTAGATTTTTCCTTATTTGACGATGTAATATATCATATTTGCAAAAGAAAAGTAACAATATATGACACAAGATAATCACGTTTTTAGGGATTAGAGTCTTTTTGTTTGTTATTAGATTCATTCGAAGCAAATACCTCATAAAGAAAAACTCAGCAGCTACTTTGTGTAAAGCATACCACATAATTTTGACTATTTGCATATTTAAGGTTGAGATTAAGCATGCGCTCGTTCTACCCTCTTTTTATTACGTTAATTAATTCTTCATATGTTTGTTATTTCTTTGGTGTCAATTTACTTGTGTATTTTTGGTGTGAATATGAATTTTTTGGCCTATAGTAAGCATAATGTATCATATTTATTTGAATATTTCTTCCTATTTTTGTTACAACTATTCATCTATGGTTCGTTTAAACTATTCTTTACGGTTCAACAGAATGAATGATAAAACTTTCTTTTTGTGAATTAAGGAAAGAAAGATTACAAAATTTGTTGATTAGAATTGGGTGAAGGTATGTCCTATTTTAATTTTTCTTTTTTCATATTATATTATCACTACTTCTGTTATATGTCTAATGACTTTTTTTTCGTTCTAATTGATCTTACTGTCGATCGAAGTTGTTAAGAAAATGTAATGTTAGGAGGATATTTTGATTCAAGATGACTTTATTATTTTTAACTTTGTCTACCGCATTCTATGAAGATTAATTTAGAATTTTGATTGTTTATTTTCATCTTTTAACTATGATTCTACTTGAGTCTATTGCTTCGATGACGAGATTTGAGCATAGGAATTGATACTTTCCAGCTCTGGTTATGGTTGAGAAAGGGAATGATTATGACTTGAGGAACAAAAATCTTTCAACTTTAAATATATAGAAAGAATGCAAATATGATTGTCCCATTGAATGGCCAGATTATGACTGTAATTATGACGTTTAATTTGATAATTGTTTCTTTAAAAGTTTGATTGATAATTTATAATTTTTAACTATTCTTGAAATTTGATTAATTAGGCAAATATTTCGACAAGATTCTTTCTACAAATATATAGTAGCTATTAGGACAAGAAACAATAGTTATTTGAAGGCTTTATTTGTTGAAATTTGTTAGTGTCAACAAAATTATGTATTTTTGTGCTTTTGTATTCTTTGAACTTTATGTCAAAAAAATTTCTACATATGTGTGCATTTTTTTATCTTGTTTAACTAATACTCATTAATATGCAAAGAACAAATGCCTTCGCTTTTACAATGTTTCGAGCCAATAAACACATGCAGGATTATGGCAATAAAGAAATGAGAGAAGTTTGTCCACAAACTACCTTACGTGAACTATATCAACAATAAATAATAATATAATACATGATGGATAAATTTTTTGCTTATATTTTGAGGACTTTTCTTGGTTATGATTTCTTCCCCGGCAAAATACATAAATTACTCCTGAACTATGGACCAAATTCATGTTACACATTTTTTGTGGACAAAAATTACTTTACACACTCAACCTTTTTAAAGTGTGTCTAATGCAAACTACTTTTTCTAAAATAATTTTCCAGAATATGTGTAATATCATGCACCAATAATGTCGTGACACGTGTATTTTTTTTTTTTGATTTTTGCAAAAAATAAACGACTTAAAATTACAACTACATCCCTTAGCCATCTTAAAATATAGCTTCCCCATCTAAACCCATGGATGTCGTCTTCCTCCTCTTCTTACCATCAACCATACACTCTTCTCCCATTGCTCAGTTAAAGACAAAGCCATCATTAACTAACAAAAATCATAGGTCTGCTAGAATAAAAATCTGAACTCAAATGAATGATGATCATAAATCAGAATTTGCTCATGTTCTTCTAAAGGCACTGGAGTAACCAACAATTGTGGTAATGGTGACTCTTCACCATCACTAGAAGGGATTTAAGATTGTGATTATTAAGATTGAAGTATATGCTTTCTTTCTTAATTGGAACAAGCTCAACTTAATAGGCAGGCAGACGACCAGCTCACCAGAAAAAAAAAATCTTCTTTGCAAAAGCTTGAGCCAAGATTTAGTGGTTGGGGGAGCTATAAAAAGCTTTAATTGCTAAAATCTATTCACAGTTTCTCTGCAAAAGATCTGCAAAAAGCTAAAAACTAATCAACGATAAGAGATATATAAAATAGTGATGGGTCTATTTGAGAAGAAGGAGATCTGATGGTGGAGAGAAGTGGGTCTAAGTGTTAATGTAACGACCCTACCGATCGTTTTGAGCTCTAGCGCATTGTTCAGTAGTTAGAGACCATGAGCAGCTTCATTTCAGGTATTATGACTTGTACGCGCGGTCGGAATCGAATTTCGGGAAGTTCGAAGTTGATTTGGGAAGAGAATTCTCATTTTGGAAGCTTAAAGTTGAAATAATTAAATAGGATGGGATTTTTGAGTAAACGACCTTGGAATCGGAATCTGAAGGTTCCAGCAGGTTTGTATGATTATTTCGGACTTGGGTGTATGCGCGGTTCGGGTTTTGGATAACCCGGGAGCGTTTTGGCGCCTATTGTGGAAGTTAGCATTTTGGAAGAAATTTCATAAGTTTGGCTTGAAGTGCATTTTAGTGTTATCGATGTCCATTTGGGATTCCGAGTAGGTGAATAGCTCCGTATGGTGATTCTGGAGTTGAGAGCGCGATCGAAAGTGAATTCGGAGGTCCGTGGATCATTTTGGAGTCATTTGGCTAAAGATAGAAATTGAAGGGTTTTGAGAAGTTTGACCGGAAGTGGAGTTTTTGATATCGGGATCGGAATCCGATTCCGAAAGTTGGAGTAGGTCCGTAATGTCGAATATGACTTGCCTACAAAATTTGGGATTAATCGGACATGATTTGATAGGTTTAAACATCGAAAATAGAAGTTTGAAATTCTAAAGTTTATTAAGCTTGGATTGGAGGTCGATTCATGATTTTAGCATTGTTTGATGTGATTTGAGGCTTCGAGCAAGTCCGTGTTATGTTTTTGGACTTATGCGGGTGTTTGGTTTGAAGCCCCGGGGGCTCGGGTGAGATTCGGGACAACTTCGTTGTGATTTGCTAAGAAATAGGATTGCTGGTGATGGTATGATCGCATTTGCGATTCTTGGGTCGTAAATGCGACCTCGCAACCTCGCATTTACAAAGTCCCGTTCGTATTTGCGAGCCTGGGCGTTGGGGGGAAAGTTCGCAATTGCAAAATGGGGGATGGGAATTGCGAGGCAGTGATCTTCACAATTGCGAAGATTTTTGTCGCAAATGCGATAAGGGCAGGGGCAGGCTAGGCTTCACATTTGCGAAGCTTTTGTCGCAAATGCGATATCACAATTGCGAGCCTGGAGTCGCAAATGCGACTTCTGCGTCTGGAGCTGTGACTTTTTATTCCGAGACTTAGCCCATTTCCCTCATTTTCCACTTGACCTTAGGCGATTTTTGAGAGCATTTGAGGAGGGATTCCATCATCATCAAAGAGGTAAGTAATTTCTACGCATCTTAAGTTAAATACATAGATTATGGGTAGATTAACATGTGAAAATTAGGAAAAATCAAGGGTTTTAGATGAAAAACCTAGAATTTGGTAAAAACAAGATTTAACCATAAAAATTGTTAGGGAATGGAGTAAAAATCATATATTCTTGATCCTTAGGTTATGGGTAACAATATTCTTCAAAAAAATTTCTGGAATCCGGGCACATGGGCCCGGGGATGAATTTTAGGAATCTTGCATCTAGGATTAGAAAATTGGTTTAATGATTAGAATATGAACTTTTAAGCATGTATTGACTAGTTCTTACCCTATTTGAATAGTTTTGGATCGTTCGGCTCCAAATTTGGAGGTTTGTGCGCATTCTTGAATCGGAATATAGGCTTCGGAGCGAGGCGAGTCTCCTTTCTAACCTTGTAAGAGGGAATTATCTCCATAGGTGAAATAATTGATTATGTGCTCCTATTTGTGGGGGCTACGTACGCACGAGGTGACGAGAGTCCATGCGTAACTACTATTATACTATTGCCCGGGTGGTCTAGGACCCAAAAGCATGCTATACTTGGAATATTTGTAATCTTATGGATAGTTGAATTTCTAAAATCACATCGAAATAGTAAATGAATTTCTAAAAAGATCTAAACCTCATTTTCTTAAATTGTTAAAAGAGAATTAGCTTTTCTTTAAATAATTGCTCCATATTGACTTCATGATTGAATGTCTCTATGTGTTTATTTTTAGAGCGGGCCGAATGCCTCGGCAGATTAAATAGATGCATCTATGGTTCGCGTCGTTCGACCCTCGGCAGTGCACAATTTATATTTCTGTTGGAGCGGGCCGTCGACCTCGGCATGATTTACGCATGCTTGTATTGCTTGCCTTGAAACTTATTAAAGTTGTTGCTGCCTCTTCTGTCTTAAGAATATATGTATAAATGATGAAAAAGAATGATTTTCTATAAAAGAAAGAATTATTTATTTGCTTCAACCCATTGAATTATAATCATATTTATAAAAATCCACGGTTTAATATATTATGGATAAATCATTATTGGACTATTAGTAAGTGTCAAAGTTGACCATCTCGTCTCTACTTCTTTGAGATTAGAGGGGATACTCATTGAGTACATGTTATTTTCGTACTCATACTACACTTCTGTGCATTTTTGTTGCACAAACATATGCATTTCTAGTGGGCCTACTGGGCGTAGCAGCACAGTTGATACGGAGACTTAGGTGAGCTGCACTTCTCGAGGTGACCCGCAGCCAGCAGAGTCTCTTTCAGTTTTCTATATTTATTTCTGTCCAATATTGTATTCTAGACGATTGTTGTATTATATTAATTCTTAGAAATTGCTTATGCACCCGTGACACTGTGTTCTGGGAGGATTTTTGGATTATTGAATGTTAAGTTTTTGTTAATGACTTCGCGGTTATTTCTGTAAATTTTATTATTCGTTATTTAATGTATAAAGAAAAATAATTTTAGACAATACAAAAATTGGAATGTAATTAAGTATTTTGGTTGGCTTGCCTGACAGCGGTGTCCGGCGCCACCACGACCCTTAGTGGATTTTGGGTCGTGACAACATGGTATCGGAGCACTAGGTTTCTAGGGTCTCACGAGTCATGAGCAAGTCTAGTAGAGTCTCGCGGATCGGTACGGAGACGTCTGTACTTATCCTCGGGAGGCTGGAGGACTGTTAGGAGTACTTCCCTTCTTGATTCCTTATCGTGTGATTTGATCCTTGGAGGCGTATGCCTTTAGTTCATTCCTACTCAACCTTACACAACGCGAACCGCTTGTTATAAATCGAAAATTGAAGGATCGTAATGGTACTACAGATGTGGCACGGGATGTTTCTCCTGGTATAGCTGATCAGATTATTATTATCGCCTTATGAAAGAATATTTTACTGTTTCAGCCCTATAGAGGTACTTCTGAGAGCTCTAAGGCCAGGCACAGTTTGCCATGATGCTTATGAACGATTGTTCCGCAGTAGTGATATGATGGTAGGATGTTTGCCTACGTGCCATGGAAGTGAATGACTTGAAGGGAGGTTTACTCAGTACATAATCAAGAGATTCAGTATTTTATTCCCGGTAGGGGAATGGCAATCAGACTAAGGATGGTCAGATGTGGGCTGGTGGAAGTAATGAGACTTGGTATTTACAAGCGTGGTGGAGCTTTCTTCTATGATGGGGTATCACTGTCCTAATTGAACGTACTAAGTTTGTCAGTGTTATGATCTGCTACAATTCGCCTTTGGGGCAAGATATTGTGAAATAGTATTGGAGTTACAACTGTCAGATATCGCAGGGTGCGGTGGTTTAATATTGAATCAATATTTCTAATGTTGACGGTTCGAGAAAGATGACCTTCAGAAAGGTTTAAAGTTAGTAGCAATTGTGGGTTCAAGTGCCATGAAGATAGATTTTATTTAAGACAACAATTGAGCAGCAAAGTATGAGGAAAGACATATGAGAAGCGTCAGGTGGTGGCTAAAATTTCTAGAAGGACGAGTATAAGAGGCTAAGGTCGAGTGGTCGATTAAAGGGATGAGTCCCGCCAAAGTGGGAGAGTGGCGGAGTTGTATATGGGCGTTGTAGTGGGATGACCACGTACTTTAAGGAGAGTCTGGAGTGAATTGAGAATGTTAGTGATGGGTGATTGGGTCTACGGATTTAATCTAAAGCATGGGCTATTATGCGGCAGAAGACTTGGTATAACGGAAAGGAGCTGCTTGAAATGAAGGAGGATGAAACATAACTTGAATGGGAAGGATGTTGCTGCACATTTAATTGATGTCCACGGGGGGTGAAAGGACTTGTGCAGCTATAGGGTTAGCTCGGACTCAAGATGGATTATTGATGTCATGGTGATTGTACCCTGTGCAGCAGCGTCGGAAGATATCGAAAAGTTATTTTCACAGGTGGGTTATTCCCTGTGAGTAGGTTAGCGGTCACGTGGTTGGCAAATGTGTTTGATGATTCAGAATATGAACATGGGTTTTTATAGAAAGATTTCGAGAATTTTGGCGGTTGATTGCGTAAGGTTATGTCAATAAGAGATAAAGAGGACGGGTGAATTCCATATTTGTGAAATAATGGCTTCAAGCTAAGTAGGAGAGTCCCACCGCTTATGATTGGGTTGCATGGTTAGCTACTTGCGAGGTTTCTGGTTATTAGCATATCGATGGGCTATTTCAGCTACGGGAAAAATACCATAAGTGGTAATTTGAGCAAAGGAATTATTAAATGTAGGCTATCGTTGGCCTTATTGGCCCATGTTCAGACTTGAGGAAGTATTAAGGATAGTGCTTTGTAAAGATGCGGGTTCCAAGGGAAGTGATTCTGCCAGGTGCTTCACCAATGGGATATTCAGGTGCTAGAAAATTTATGGAATTGATTATATTCGGAGCCAAGTCGGAGCGGGTGGCTCTCAACAACAGTCCTAGTGAATTTAAAGGATAAAGTGTGATGCCTAATGATTTCGAGCCTATGGGTACAGTTAAGAATCAAGCTTGATAGCAGCCTATGAGAAGAGGGACCGAATGTTCTATGATGTTTTGACTTGCGGTGTAGCAATTGGGAGGTACGAAATGGTATTTAAGACAGCATGGTCTCGTGATTCAGTGTCACTCGGGGAGAGTGCAGATGGAGTGTGTTAAGTGTTTAATGGGGTTATCATTGTTTCTATGGCAATCAAGGACAAATTGGAAGAAGAGGTATTGGCTAGCCATAGTCAATTGGCATGTTGCTAGTAGTGATCAGTTCTTTTAGCGTGATCAAGTTATGCAAGTGAATCGTTACGGTGTGTGTGAGGCTTGTCGGCCGTCGAAATTGATGTTATTCAGAAGCATTCTTCTATTATGGTCTGCTATGTGTAGGTGGATCCCGGAAGGGCTATGGTGTCCTGGACCACTACTTAGAGATTTGCATATTCTATGATCATGAGAGTTCACCTGTGTGCTGCCATGGTTCTCTTGTAGTGAGTTAAGTGGAAAGTTTTATATGATGAGGTGTTGACCTAATAGTGGTTCCGCAGCCTTGATGGAAAGCGTGTTCTACCGTATGTTGGCATGCTGGGTGCAGTGATGTTATGGAATTTGAAGTGGAGATCTAGGTAACAGTTCGGTGTGGACAAGGATGTCACGAGCTCGGATGAGCAGGAAATGAGTTTTGATGTTTAAAGTAAGTCGGTACTGTCGTCAGTGTCACCTGAGATCGATGTTTTGTAAAGAAGGCTTGCATCCTGGTTAATGATTCTGGGTCGCTTTTCGACGTTAGTACGGCCGGTAGTTTGGAGGCGCGACCCAGTTATTTGTTATGATAGGTTGTGGGAGTGTGTCCCACATGAAGATTATATGAGTGTGACATGTAGTTACTTGATTGATTAAAGACTTAAACCAAACATGAAGGTTGTGATAATATCGTTGATTTGAGAATACGTGTCTGGAGGGCTCTCAGTCTATTAAGTTGTGGATTGTGGAGGATTTCTCCGGTTATGATGGTTGTTCTTATGCGTTATGAAAGAAAGGAGAGTTATTATGAACCTTGGAAAGGTTATTAGCCTAGTCAGTGTGACCAGAATCAGCTCGAGGTCGGAGATGGATTCAAATGTGAATATGGGCTCTATATCAGGCCAAACGTGTTCATTTTAGTAATGCGCTCCTTATGGGGGAGTAGTCAGGGTGTAATCTCATTGTCAGATATTTCATGCAGCGATACATTGTGCCGTGTGAGTTGTGGGACGACTTGAGAAATTGCTTATGTGTTGAGGATCTGTATAAAAATGATGTTATATGAGCAAATTGGATCTTGAGATTCAGATTGTATATCGCACCTCAGTTGTGCTTGAGTTTTGTAGCTTATAGCACTATATGTTCCCTCAGGGATGTTATTATGCACTTAGCATGCTTATGATCGATATTCTTTGTTGTAATGAGCAAATTCAGCTCGGTGTGCATCTCCTTATGTGAGATCTATGTGTGGATCGGGGGGCACGCAACCATGGGTATGTTATTTGGATCGGGTTGTGCGCCGCAACGGTGTGATGTTGAGTATTATTTTCTATATGCTATTTTTTTTTTGTATGTGTTGCTTCATATTTTCTAAGGAAAGTCCGTATTAGTGGTTAGGTAATAACTTCCAGAGTTCATTTTCCTTTTTGTATCGTGTTCAAATTGGTAGCCTATTGGCATATTATGGCATCATATGAGACTTTTGGTCATGTCGGGGTAGCTTATTGCTTGAGCAGTTCGTACTGGGTGAGACGAGATTGTTGGATTTAGGATCAGTGCAATCTGATTACATGAAATATATTAAGGAGCAAAGACCATTATTTGGTTCAGAATGAGGTAATGTTTCTTGTCAGAAGTATAGACTCAATGATCGGCTGACTCGGCAGTTGATTATGAATTTTTGCACATCTCTTCCGTTGTGGCGGCATTGTAAGAGTTAGAGTAAGACCTGAGTATGTCATGGGGTGCAATGGGAGCATCAGATTAGTAGGATTTCGACGAAGTTGATCAGAAAATGTTATTGTGGTCCGGTGAGTAAAGTGATGCAAGGCGTGAATTCAGCTAAGGTATGCAGTCATGTTTGGGTACAACATGTAGTGATTGATATGGTGATCGTATGTTGGAAACAGGTCGGGCATAGAATTCCGGATGTTGGAATTGGGCTCTAAGGCCTATTTGCTTGAATAAAAGGGAATATCCTCAGAATTGATCGAGTTGATGTGCTTAACTGAGTTGTGGTAGCATGGGAAAGTGCATGAGAAGTTAAACAGTGATTTTAGACTACTTCAGTGTAGTCCTCAGCACGTTCGAGGACGAACGTATGTTTAAGTGGGAGAGAATGTAATGACCCGACCGGTCATTTTGAGCTCTAGCACGTCGTTCAGTAGTTAGAGACCATGAGCAGCTTTATTTCATGTATTATGACTTGTACGCGCGGTCAGAATCGAATTTTGGGAGGTTCGAAGTTGATTTGGGAAGAGAATTCTCATTTCGGAAGCTTAAAGTTGAAATAATTAACTAGGATAGGATTTTTGAGTAAACGACCTCGGAATCGGGATCTGAAGGTTCCAGCAAGTTCGTATGATAATTTTAGACTTGGGCGTATGCCCGGTTCGAGTTTTGGATAACCCGGGAGTGTTTTGGCGCTTATTGTGGAAGTTAGCATTTTGGAAGAAATTTCATAAGTTTGGCTTGAAGTGCATTTCAGTGTTATCGATGTTCGTTTGGGATTCCGAGTATGTGAATAGCTCCGTATGGTGATTCTGGAGTTGAGAGCGCGATCGGAAGTGAATTCGGAGGTCCGTGGATCATTTTGGAGTCATTTGGCTAAAGATAGAAATTGAAGGGTTTTGAGAAGTTTGACCGGAAGTGGACTTTTTGATATCAGGGTCGGAATATGATTTCAAAAGTTGGAGTAGGTCTGTAATGTCGAATATGACTTGCCTACAAAATTTGGGGGTAATCGGACGTGATATGATAGGTTTAAACATCGAAAATAGAAGTTTGAAATTCTAAAGTTTATTAAGATTGGATTAGAGGTCGATTCATGATTTTAGCATTGTTTGATGTGATTTGAGGCTTCGAGCAAGTCCTTGTTATGTTTTTGGACTTGTGCGGGTATTTGGTTTGAAGCCCCCGGGGCTCGGGTGAGATTCGGGATAGCTTCGGAGTGATTTGCTAAGAAATAGGATTGCTGGTTCTGGTATGATCGCATTTGCGATTCTTGGGTCGCAAATGCAACCTCGCATTTGCGAGGTCCCGTTCGCATTTGCGAGCCTGGGCGCTGGGGGGAAAGTTCGCAATTGCGAAATGGGGAATGGGAAATGCAAGGCAGTGATCTTCGCAATTGCGAAGATTTTTGTCGCAAATGCGACAAGGGCAGGGGCAGGCTAGGCTTTGCATTTGTGAAGCTTTTGTCGCAAATGCGACATCGCAATTGCGAGCATGGAGTCGCAAATGCGACTTCTGCGTCTGGAGCTGTGGCTTTTTATTCCGAGACATAGCCCATTTCGCTCATTTCTCACTTGACCTTAGGCGATTTTTGAGAGCATTTGAGGAGGGATTCCGTCACCATCAAAGAGGTAAGTAATTTCTACGCATCTTAAGTTAAATACATAGATTATGGGTAGATTAACATGTGAAAATTAGGGAAAGTCAAGGGTTTTAGATGAAAAACCTAGAATTTGGTAAAAACAAGATTTAACCACGAAAATTGTTAGGGAATAGAGTAAAAATCATATATTCTTGATCCTTAGGTTATGGGTAACAATATTCTTCAAAAAAATTTCCGGAATCCAGCCACGTAGGCCCGGGGATGAATTTTAGGAATCTTGCATCTAGGATTGGGAAATTGGTTTAATGATTAGAATATGAACTTTTAAGCATGTATTGACTAGTTCTTACCCTATTTGAATAGTTTTGGATCGTTCGGCTCCAAATTCGGAGGTTTGTGCGCATTCTTGAATCAGAATATAGGCTTCGGAGTAATGTGAGTCTCCTTTCTAACTTGTAAGAGGGAATTGTCCCCATAGGTAAAATAATTGATTATGTGCTCCTATTTGTGGGGGCTACGTACGCACGAGGTGACGAGAGTCCGTGCGTAGCTACTATTATGCTATTGTCCGGGTGGTCTAGGACCCAAAAGCATGCTATACTTGAAATATTTGTAATCTTATGGATAGTTGAATTTCTAAAATCACATCGAAATAGTAAATGAATTTCTAAAAAGATCTAAACCTCATTTTCTTAAATTGTTAAAAGAGAATTAGCTTTTCTTTGAATAATTGCTCCATGTTGACTTGTTGATTGAATGTCTCTATGTGTTTATTTTTGGAGCGGGCCGAACGCCTCGGCAGATTAAATAGATCCATCTATGGTTCGTGCCGTTCGACCCTCGGCAGTGCACAATTTACATGTCTGTTGGAGCGGGCCCTCGACCTCGGCTTGATTTGCGCATGCTTGTATTTGCCTCTTCTGGCTTAAGAATATATGTATAATTGATGAAAAAGAATAATTTTCTATAAAAGAAAGAATTGTTTATTTGCTTTAACCCATTGAATTATAATCATGTTTATAAAAATCCACGATTTAATATATTATGGATAAATCATTATTGGACCATTAGTATGTGTCAAAGTTGACCATCTCGTCTCTACTTCTTCGAGATTAGACGAGATACTCATTGAGTACACATTATTTTCGTACTCATACTACACTTCTGTGCATTTTTGTTGCACAGGCATATGCATATCTAGTGTCCTACTGGGCGTAGCAACACGGTTGATACGGAGACTTAGGTGAGCTGCACTTCTCGTGGTGACCCGCAACCAACAGAGTCTCTTTCAGTTTTCTATTTATTTCCGTCCAATATTATTTTCCGGACGATTGTTGTATTACATTAATTCTTAGAAATTTCTCATGCACTTGTGACACCGGGTTCAAGGAGGATTTTTGGATTATTGAATGTTAAGTTTTTGTTAATGACTTTGCGGTTATTTCTGTAAATTTTATTATTCATTATTTAATGTATAAAGAAAAATAATTTTAGACAATACAAAAATTGGAATGTAATTAAGTATTTTGGTTGGCTTGCGTGACAGTGGTGTCCAGCGCCACTACGACCCTTAGTGGATTTTGGGTCGTGATAGTCAAGGAACAACCATGGTAGATTTGGTGAATTTTTTATACCAGGAAGAAGATGATCCAATTAATTGTTTTAAAAAAAATAAAAAATTGACAGCTGATATCAAAAGTCTGCTGTTCACGCGCTTTATTTGTTGGGCAAAACACGCACTGGCCACGTGGGCAAAATGGTGTGTATTAGGCACACTCCGAAAAGGTTGAGTGTGTAACGTAATTTTTGACCACAAAAAATGTGTAACGAGAATTTGATCCATAGTTCAGGGGGTAAGTTATGTATTTTGCCTTTCTTCCTTTAATAAATTAGTTAATACGATTAACATTTATCATTTTTTTGGTAATATTCTCTCTCTTAATGTTTCTCTCGGCGCAAGTTAACGTGGCTAGCTAACCTGCGCCGGAAGCCATGGGAGGGAGGGAAAGACCTAAACGGAATCAACAGAGACTGCAACAGATGAGCAGTGTTCTTCAGCAACTAGAAATGCAGTGTTAGAACTGTTTGTATCACCAAAAGCAATACGAATTGAAGAACCAGAGGAAAGACCCAAGTCTAGAAACATGCAAGCTTGGGAAAACAAAGAGGAAGGAGATCTAGCTCGAACCAAAGGGAAAATGAAGGAAGGGATGAGTACTCTAGCTCAATGGCAGGTATGGTTAGAGGAGATGAGGTGGGAAGTAAAGAACAAGTGACAAAGAAGAACACTGATGGAACAGTACCATGCAATTATGGTACTGTAGAGAAAGCTAAAGAAGATGGCAAGCACGACGAAAATAGGGCTAAAACATGGGCAAATGTGGTGGGTGGGAACAAATTGGCTACGAAGGGTATGAACCTCTAGTATATTGCCCCAATCGTGCAGAATGGTGAGAAAATTGTGAAGATTGAAGCTGAGGATATAGAGCAGGAGACTGAGAAATGGAAGAATGCTATTGTGATATACGTGATAGGTAATTCTCCCACTATTGGAGCTAAGGACAGATTTGTGAATTCAATGGGTAAGTACTCTAAGAAACCTCAGATCTACTATCATAATGAAGATTATTTCATTATACGATTCAATAGTGTTGAGGAAAGGGACCAAGTATTGTATTCTGGGCCACATACTAACAATAATAGGCCAATTATCATGAAGGCATGGTCGGAGGATTTCAATCTCCACGATGAAGTGTTAAAGACAATTCCATTATGGGTTAAGTTGACCAACTTACCCATTAACTGGTGGAGTATGACTGCATTAAGCAAAATAGGAAGTGCCCTAGGCAATCCTATTTATGCTGATGAATGTACAACTGGAGCAGTTCGAGTATCATATGCTAGATTACTAGTAGAGATGGACATCACCAAGCCCCTTCCAAGGCAGGTGAAGCTACAGGACCCTAAAAGGAAGGAATTAGTTCAGGAGGTAGAGTATGATTGGGAACCAAAGTACTGCAGTAAATGTTTGAAAATAGGACACGACTGTGATGAAAATAGAAAGCCAATGCAACAACAAAGGAATGTGTAGCAGAAGAAGGTAACCAAGGGTAAAATGATATGGGCCAGAATTGAAAAAGAAGGAGGTAATGTGACTAAGGAAAATGAGCAGATGCAAGAAAATTCAGACAATAAGAGGGCTGAACTAGAACAAGGACCTGATGAAATGCAAAGCAAGGAAGCAGGGTGGATCACTGTGGTTGGAAAATCAGCAGCTAGAGCAACTAAAGCCAAACATAATGAGGACCATAGTGTTGATAAGACCAATGGTTTTCAGAGCTTGATGACTAACCAAAGAAATAAAGAAGCAGGTACTAGCCAACCTAGAAGCCAAGGAGACCAGGGGTATTACCACCATCCTTATTTCATTCCAGTATGAGTGTCATTACTTGGAATGTTAGAGGACTAAATAAAGTGTACAAGTAGAAAGAAGTAAAGGAGTTCATTAGAATAAACAATAAAACTGTTATAGCATTAGTAGAACATAGGGTCGAAGAAACGAAAGCCAAAGAAATAATAAAAAAGATAGCTCCAGGTTGGGAATGGGTTTCAAATGCAAGAACAGATTAGAAAGGAAGAGTATGGGTAATGTGGGATCCTAGAATCTACATTTTTGATCCTAGTGAAATAGATGATCAGATTATTCATGGACAGATTAGACTGAAATCAGAACCAGTCAGTTTTGGCTTTACAGTAGTATATGGGCTTCATACCATCAATGATAGGAAAGCTATGTGGGGAAAGTTGAGACAGTTCAACAAAATCCAACAAGGACCCTGGCTTGCAATGGGGGACTACAATGGTATGCTACAGGTAATAGATAGGCAGCATGAAACAGAAGTGCAGGACATAGAAGTAAAAGACTTCAAGGAATATATGATGGATATAGGTATGAATGAACTGCAGTATGTGGGAAGGGATTATACATGGACCAATAATCACACATATAGCAAGATAGACAGGGGACTGGTGAATACAGAATAGATGATGACCATGCCTAGCTTGAGAATACAGGTTTTAGAGCTACTAATATCATATCACCCCCCTTTGAATTTGATGATCATACAGATGCAGACAAAGAAAAGCAGGCCTTTCAAATTTCTAAATTGCATTGCAAACCATCCAATCTTTATCCAACAAGTTGAAATGGCTTGGAAGGAAGGAAGGGAAGGTGGAAAGATGCAAACAATTTGGCAGAAATTGAAGAAGACTAAGGATCTCATTAAGGAGATAAACCAAAAACACTATAAAGGAATTGAAGACAGAATCAAGGAGACAAGAGATGAGATACAAATAGTACATGAAGACATGAGCAACAAAATGCTAGATGCTGAATTAATTGAAAAGGAGAAAGTACTGAAACAGAAATTAGAAAAATGGGTGATGATAGAGGAAAATGTATATAAGCAAAAATCAAAGGTGTAATGGCTGAAGCTGGGAGACTCTAATTCAAGGTACTTCTTTGCACAAATGAAGCACATGAACAATACAAATGGAATCCAAATGATAACAGATGATATGGGAAGGCAGCTAGTACTTGATGATGAAATAGAGGAAGAAATTCTTGGCTACTACAGGAAGCTCCTAGGATCAAAAGATGAGTCCATCCCAGCTATTAATCCTAATGTAATAAGAATGGGAACAATCCTAAGCAGAGAACAACAAATGAATCTGATTAGACAGGTAACCAATGAAGAAATAAGGGATGCATTGAAAGAGATAAGTGACCTGGAGGCTCCAAGATATGATGGCTTTAATGCAGTATTTTTCAAAAAAGGGCATGGGGTACTATAGGAGATGAGGTAACTCAGGCAGTTGAGGAGTTCTTTGATACTGCACAAATGTACAAACCAGTGAATTGTACTGCTATTATTCTGATCCCTAAAGTCAAGAACCCCACAAGTATCAAAGAGTTCAGACCAATCTCATGCTGCACAGTGATATATAAGGTGATTTCAAAAGTATTAACTAAAAGGTTACATGGTGTAATGGATGATTTGGTAGATAATACTCAGGATGCCTTTGTACTTGGGAGAGTTATCACTGACAACATTATCTTGAGTCATGAGTTGGTTAAAGGTTATGGGAGGAAAGGAATATTTTCTAGATGCATGATGAAGCTAGACATGCAGAAAGCCTATGATTCAATAGAGTGAGAATTTATGGAACAAAAGTTGCATGCTTTAGCCTTCCTAACACAATTTGTTAGATGGATAATGAGTTGTATGGGGACAGTCACATATACCATTCTGATTAACGGAGTTCAAACAAGACCTTTTGAAGCAAAAAGAGGTTTAAGACAAGGGGATCCTCTGTCCCCTTATTTGTTTGTGCTTGCCATGGAGTACCTGACAAGGAAGCTGAAAATGCTCAACAATAATCCAGATTTTAATTACCACTCCAAGTGTGCAAAGATGCAAATCTTGAAACTTGGGTTTGCTGATGATCTTTTACTGTTTTGCAGGGGAGATTTGAAGTCAGTCCAATTATTGTTCAATGGTTTTCAAGAGTTCTCAAAAGCATCTGGACTGAAGATCAACAAAAATAAAAGTTCTTTATTCTGTGGAGGAGTCACACAAGAGGACCAAGAGAAGATACTGAATTTCCTGGGAATACAAAAGGGAGAACTACCTGTGAGATATCTAGGAGTTCCATTAAGCACCAGGAGAATCTCTATAGCACAGTGCCAGCCTTTGGTTGAGAAGATAGTAGGAAGAATAACATCATGGACTACAAGATTTTTATCCTATGCAGGAAGAATTCAGCTTATTAAAAGTGTTCTATTCTCAGTGCAGACATACTGGGCACAAATATTTGTGCTGCCTAAGAAGATTACAAAGTTAATAGAGCCAATCTGCAGGAGCTTCCTATGGACAGGTGAGAGCAATGTGTCTAAGAAAGCCTTATTAGCATGGGAAAGGATTTGCATGCCCAAGACAACAGGAGGATTTAACATAATGAATATTGCACTGTGGAATAAAGCAGCAATATGTAAACACTATTGGGACCTGTGCAGAGAAAAGAACAAATTATGGATTCAATGGATTCACAATTACTACATTAAAGGCAGATAAGTATGGGGTATTCAGGTGAAGCAAACATCATGGATTGTGGGAAAGATACTCAGAGCACAGGAGACACTTGTGAAGGCTGGCTTCAATTATGAAGAAATAAAGAGAACTAAGAAATGCAGTATCAAAAGAATATATCATAGGCTGCGTGGCTCATTTGAAAAGGTGAGATGGAAGAAGGTAGTATGCCAGAATTCAGGATGCCCACGATGGACTTTCCTGCTAATCTTGACAGCTCATGGTAAATTATACACGAAGGATAGGCTTCAAAAATGGGGCATGCAGGTAGAAGATGAATGTTGTCACGACCCAATTCCCAAACCCGATCGTGATGGCGCCTCTCGTGAAGACAAGGCCAGCCAGACCATCTCAGAACACCACTTAAAGCAGTTAATCAGTTATATAACAGTTCAAATATGAATAAATCGATATAAATACAACCCATTACAGCCCGACCGGGGTGTCACAAGTCACGAGCATCTAGGAGGAT